>JAODAL010003801.1:0-167065 GCA_025379985.1 Phyllomedusa bahiana | reverse complement strand
TTTGGCCCCGGGTTCCCCGGGCTTTTCCGCCTCCCCTTTCCCCCCTTTCGGACCTCGCCGCAAACTCGCGTCTCCCGACGGCAAACCGTGCCGCGCAGAGCACTTCCTGTCAAGAATTGACAGGAGAGTTCTCCACACGCGCGCGGTTTGGCCGCGGCCCCGAAGCCGCGGTCAAACCTGCGGCGTGTGAATATTAACGCGGTTTCCCATAGGAAACCATGTTAATAAACCAGGCGCGATTTGGCCGCGGGAACCATGTCGGAACCCGCCATAATCGCGGCCAAATCCGTCGTGTGAACATCCCCTTATAGTCAGTACCTTTTTCCGTTTTTGGATTGATATACTTTAAGGAAGGGGATTGTGATATTTATTTAATCACGACATTAAGGAAGTACATGATTACAAGTTAAATGGAAAAACACTGGGTAAAAGTGACATGGAGAAGGACTTGGGAATCCTGGTGGACAGTAAACTTAATTGTAGCAGCCAGTGTCAGGCAGCAGCAGCCAAAGCAAATAGGATCATGGGGTGCATTAAAAGGGGCATAGATGCACATGATGAGAACATTATTCTCCCGTTATACAAGTCACTGGTTAGACCACACATGGAATATTGTGTACAGTTTTGGGCACCAGTGCACAGGAAAGACATTGTAGAGCTTGAACAGGTACAAAGGCGGGCAACAAAAATAATAAAAGGACTGGGTGGACTACAGTACCCAGAAAGATTAGCAAGATTAGGGTTATTTAGTTTAGAGAAAAGAAGGCTTCGGGGGACATAATACATGTTTAAATACATCAAAGGTCAATATAGAGATCTCCCAAGATTTATTTATACACAGGACTGTATCTAGAACAAGGGGGCATCCTCTACGTTCTTGAGAACGAAAGTTTCTACATAAACATAGAAAGGGATTCTTTACTGAAGAGCAGTGAGACTATGGAATTCTCTGCCAGAGGGACTTGTCATGGTGAATTCAATAACCGAGTTCAAAAAGGGTTTGGATGCATTTCTGGAGCGTATAATATATAACAAGTTTACAGTGACTAGGATTCAGGAGAGGGGTCATTGATCCAGGGATTTTTCTGATGCCAGATTGGAGTCAGGAAGAAATTTTTTCCCCAACATGAGGTCAATTGGCTTCTACCTCATTGGGGGTTTTTGCCTTCCTCTGGATCAACACCTTAGCACACAGGCTGAACTAGATGGACGACTTGTCTTTTTTTAGCCTTACAAACTATGAAACTAATCGCCTGGTCTCTCTTTACTTTCCTGTGGTTGTTGTGAGACCAGTGTAATCAGTCAGTGGCTTTAGTTATCACGTGCCAGTGCCTAGAACTCACTACCTAACAACTAAACAGCAGGTGGGTGCATATTGACTCCTTCACAGGTCACCGAACATGCCTAGAAAACTCCTATAGGAATCGGTAAGTCTGCTGCTGTTCCCAGGATCTTGTGTCCATAAATCTGCTGCATCTCTCTTAAAGAGATTTTAGCATCCTAGACTTTGATGGCATATTACTAGGATATGCATCTTTATTGGAAACAGGTCCCCGACAGTCACAGAGACGGTTGCACTTGCGCAAGACTCTCCATTCAGTACTATGGGGCTTCCGAGTACAGCTGAGCAGTGTGTTCGGCTATGTTTGCAACCTCTATAGAACAAAATGGAGCCTAGAAAAGCAAAACCAAACTCTGAGTTGCTCTGAAATTTCCGGGGGCCCTTTTGAATAGTGCTGGCACAGAGGTGGGACCTGCATCTATCAGACTTTGATAGCAGTATGCCATCAAAGGTTATGGAGGCAAAATCCCTTTAATACTGTTAAAAACAGCTCAGGCAAAATGGCCTCCCCTCCTTAATATACAAAAAAACCCAGAAATCTAAAGAAGAAAAGAATATGTATCAATATCTAATTTTAATTAGTAAAAAAAAAAATACATTGGTGATTCCCTTTTTAAAAATCAGGTGTGCTCCCTGTTAATAAAAAATTTGTGTATACAAATACACCCAATTCCGCCACATGATAACATCTTATCAACGTGGAACTAGTTAAGGCTTTGTCTGGATTCATGATGAACTTTTTTACCGTTAAAAAAAAAAAAAAAAAAAATAAAAAAACTAAAAAGGGTACATTCACTCGGCTGATTTAGACGCGGATTCAGCGTGAGGAAAAGTCTCGGAAACGGTATCCCCAAACTGACGCAAACGCCCCACTTGTTTTAATGAATACTTTTCATCGCTGCGCACAATACGCTGATATTTTTTTCAGCGCTGAAAAGGAACGGAAATGGCAATTCTTGAAGCCGATTTATTGCTGATACCTGACATAGTCTATAGAAGCTGGAAATCTGCCTCTGAAAGTGGATTCCACGCAGATTCAGTGCTGAAATTTTTAGCATTGCAAATCAGCAGCATTTCTTTTGTGCCCTCTTAATAATCTTCTATATTTTCTGTTTGCAGTAATAGGCCTCGTTCACACGGCTGATTTGGGGATGGATTTCAGCCGTATTGCACTCCAATATGGCTGAAATCTGTCCCTGTCATTACGGTAATCCACAGTTCTCATAGAGAACTATGGAGTCCGTCTCCCCTCCCCGCTCGCGAAATGCGGGGAGAAAGTGACATGCACATTATCCCGGCGGGATACGCGCCGTGGATAATGGATGTCTATGGGACCGTTGAGCAGCCGCGCCCCCCCTCTACCCCCCGGCCTGCCCCCGCTGCACGGCAGCCGGCATAACTGCAGGCGAAATCCGTCCACGCATTTACGCCGGCAATAAGCCGTGTGAACATCGCCATAAGCAGGTAACTTGGATAAAAAGTGCTTCTGTACACCTTGATCTTGTAACTACCATTTTGTAGCTGACTGTTCATAATTGGTTGTCCTTCTCTCTCCAGCCCCTTGATCCAATTTAACCTGCTGCACTCCAAGTTCCACCTGTGCAGCGTCCCCACCCGCGCGCTGCTCCTGTCCACCTACATCAAGTTTATCAACTTATTTCCTGAAATTAAGCCGACTATCCAGGATGTGCTGCGAAGTGACAGCCAGCTCAGGAATGCCGACGTGGAGCTTCAGCAAAGAGCTGTAGAATATCTACGGCTGAGCTCCATAGCTAGCAACGACATCTTGGTAGGTCTTGTTAATGTTTTGGGGACTTCAAAATGGGTGGTATCTAAATTTTCTATTTGATCTGAATAACCGATGCCCTTTTACGCCATTTCAAGGCTACCGTTTTAGAGGAGATGCCTCCGTTCCCGGAAAGAGAGTCCTCCATCTTGGCTAAGTTGAAGAAGAAGAAAGGTCCTAATACAGTCGCTGACTTGGAGGACACTAAAAAGGAGAAGAACAGCTCAGATGTGAATGGGGGCACCGAGCCCGCCCCTGTTAGCACCGCGGTATGTCATAGTCTAGTGTCCTTTTAATGCAATGTCAGTAGAAAGAACTTGTCTAATTTTAAGTTGTGCTTTCATTGGCGATTGCCACTACCTTTCCAGCCTAGAAGTGAACGTAAGAGAGACAGTTTGGAGAGCTAGTGGTCCTATTGCCTAGCCAGTCATACAACGTCAGAAGTCTATTCTGCAAAGCTGCTTTGCTGGACAGGCTGAGTACTCCGCTGTGCTATTCAGATATATTATGGCAGTTGTAGGTATAGGCATGATATAGGTAGAAGCTTCGCCCATATGTAGAACTACAGAGGATGTGGCAGAATAGGTTGACTTATTGCACATCCATCTCTTGCTGCTATTAATCGGTCTACGTTTTCTGTCTACCATATAACTGGTGCAGCCTCTTTCATCCATGAACGTGTTTGAAGACCATCCTGTAGCTACAGTGCGCCCTCGTCCATTGTCTCTCCTGACACCCCTCACACCTTGCAGCCCGCAGTCTGAAGTCCACTCTCCTGCAGCCGCTGCCTCATTCTGTCAGGTTCTTTGAACATAGTAGGAATGGAGTGATCTACTAGATATGCCCTCCAGGGTTGTAAAACCAAAATAGCCTTTTTTCAGATAACCATTACCTAGAAGCATTTTAACCACAGTCCATGCGTTTTGGTTTCACTTAATGTCTTCGTTCTAAAAGTTGTGTTTTGTGCTTTACTGGCTGTTAAAAATAACTGGTTTCAGTGTCTTAAAGGGGTTTTGCCAAGTTGTGAGTTCCTCATCTAACAGGCTGATACCCCCTCTTGAGGCTTGAAAAAAGGGGCGTTGTGTTTAAAAAAAACAAGTCCCTCCCTCTGTGATGTCATCGCTCCACCTCCCATGCACGGTCCTGATATTCAGTTTCTGTAGTTGAGCAAACATGTTTGGCTAATCCACAGGGGATAACTGTATTGTGCACAAGCTATATGCGTTTTGTTTCTCCCTCTTATCTACTCAGGAGAGAAGATAAGCTCGGAGCAGGCAGCGTTCTTCATTTGTTCACAAACTGATGCAGGGGGGAAGTAGGAGGGCTGAGCAGGGAGCACCTGCATGTTTACTCAGATTATTACACTACAACCAGTGGATTCTCTATACAGCAGGCACAGGATCTTTTCTCCCCAGTCCCTTCAAAGCTTGTTCATGTTCCCTGCCATCAGATAAGAAGTGCAAACAACACAGCTCCTGCTTGTATCTAATCTAAACAGTCAGGAAACTAAGGGCATGTAAGGAAGGCTGTAGCTCTCACAGGCTTCACTTTTTTTAATGACATATATTTAGAAAAGTGATTAAATACCCATTTTGGAGGATCCCACGTCAACATTAGATTGTGGCAAAACCCCTTTAAAAGCATCTGTCCAGTGAAAGATGAAAGTTTTGAGATCCTCACGGACAGGACGTTTGTGTCAAAGTTTGGCTGTTTGTGTTGCAGATGTCCTTTTTCTTATTCACTAACAGCCTGTCAAGTTCCATATACAGTTTTTTTTTTAATGCACTACTGTTATTGCTGGATAGCTAAAAAACACACAGATTTGCACTTTTACATTTATATTTGTACTCACTTTCTTTGAATGGAAATGCTCATGCGCGGTGTACAAGTGTATGAGTGTTTTTATTTTGTCATGCATATGCTATTGGCTTTAGCCGGTACTCTCCCCATTCCCTTGATTTGACAAAGTGCTGCGTCGAGTGCAAGCCTTCCTTTCACCTGGCAGTCAGTCTGCAGGGATCATTTATATACTAGTGCATCTCAAAAAAATTAGATCATCATTGAAAATTAAAGGGGTTCTCCGGGATCTTTTTATTTGTTATAGGGCTCACAAATGTATTATATTAAACCTTGTAATTCATACTGTAATGAGTCTATACAATATATGGGTTTCTCTAGTTGACTTAAATTATTGATATCAATTATCTTTCAAATGATATTCTAACTTTTTGAGATGCACTCATATTCATAAACTGGCATCTGTTAGTTGTCCAGCCATTCAAGTGGGGTTTCATTAGTTACAGGTTCACTTTAACCAAGCAAGTTATATGCCAGTTATTTACCTGTTATAGGGGTTGTCTCACTACATTGATTCATCTTACCTCAGTCATGTTTACCTGGTTTCACTTTGCAGTCAGGGGTGCGTTTACCGGCTTCTACTAGGCTGCAGTAGAAGCCAGGTCTGTAGCTATAGCAACCAGTGCTGGCAGCCTATCATGAGAGAGTGAACCGGTCTGTAGCTATAGCGACCTGAGGAGCTGATGCAGCCCATGCAAGAGGGGATATCTCCGAATAGGTAGGATGTTGTTAATAGACATAAATTGCAAAGTGACTTGTTTTTGCAAGATCTTTAACATAAAAAGTGATCCTTGTAGTGAGACAACTCCTTTAAAGTCAGAAAGAGCTGCTAAAAGCTGTAAATCATTTTCTATGTGGCAGACAGTAGCTTCTATGACTCTGTACCTTGAATAAAGATAAAGAGCAGCTCATCCTGGCACATGTAAAGAGTATAGTACATGTCTTAGTGTGTTGTAGATAGGGGCCACCATATAGTGAAGCTGTAGCCCGGCCTTGGTCACTGCCTCTGCAAGCTGGCTACGTAGGTCGTGTTACTCTGTCCTGTTTTACTCTTAACTCACTCCATTGTTCCCATTGTAGAAACCCACAACATAAATTAAAGTACATTTGTGTTCCTAAAGCAAACCTGTCAGGTGGTTTATGGTACCATATCCGAGAGCGAAATGTGATAGAGGAAGGAAAGCTGAGCTTGATGATTTATATAGGTTTATATGATGTGGAACAAGATTTCTGATAGGACTTAAAGGGGTTGTCTCACTACAAGGATTGCTTTTTATGTTAAAGATCTTGCAAAAACAAGTCACTTTGCAAAAGGTGTCCATTAACAGTGTCCTACCTATTCCTAGATATCCCCTCTTGTATGGGCTGCACCAGCTCCTCAGGTCGCCATAGCTACAGACCTGTTTGATCTCTCCCGGATGGCTGCCAACACTGGTTGCTATAGCTACAGACCTGGCTTCTACTGCAGCCTAGTGGAAGCCAGTAAACAGGCCCCTGAATTCAAAGTAAAACCAAGAAAACGGGACTGAGGTAAGATGAATCAATGTAATGAGACAACCCCTTTAAGAGACTGTAAAAGTCCTGCCTGTCCCATCCACATACAGCGATTGACAGCTTTCTCTGTATTAGTGTATGTGTGTAGAGCAAAATGTCAATCCCTGTACGTGGGCGGGTAAGTGAGGCTTTCACTTTCTCTTTTAGGAATCTCATTAGGATTAACTCTGCTTTTTTTTTCAAAATTTAGCTGCAAATGAAATAATCCTATATATCTCAGAGCTCGGCTTCTTTACTTTTATTAAACCTGCTCTGAGATAGGGCAGCGTAACCCACCTGGAAGGTTCTCTTTACACATGTGAAGAAGTGCTTTCCTTGTTATCCAGTCATTAATGGGAAAAAAAAAAGAAATCTCATTTGGGCTGTTGCCATTTGCCTCCTTCCCATGGCTGCCTGGTACCCTGTAGATATTGATGGTTTGTAGTGTGCCCAGTAACACTGCATGGATTGCTGTTGCTGATCTGGCATGGTTCACTCTGTTGCAATCCTGCATTCCCATTTCACTGTTTATTTCCGCAGTCCACTCCTTCTCCTTCTGCCGACCTCTTGGGCCTGGGAGCCCCCGCCACGTCCAGTCCAGGTGCTCCACCTGCTACGACATCTGGTAGCCTGCTTGTGGATGTCTTTGCGGATTCGTCACTACCTGGGGATGCTGTCCCTGCAGGGCAAGAAGAGAATTTTGAAAGGTAGGGTATTCGTTCCTATGGCGAGGTGCCGAATGTCATCGAGACACCATAAAATATGATGCTCTTGAATAACAATTGATTGTTCCCCAGGATAAGCAGTGTTGATGGTCACTCCATTTCGTTCCTAAAGGTATGCTAACATCTCAGACATTTGACATGTCAATTGGATATGCCTTTAATGTCTAGTAGGTGAGGGTTAAACATCTGGGATCTGCACCTACCTCGCGAATGGTCCCCAAAAAGTCTCAGTGCAGAACAGTTAGTTGCACTTGCGCATTACTCTCCGTTTTGTTCTATGGGAGTTCGCCGTACAGACGAGTGGAGAGCGCTGCACAGTTTCAACCTACTCTCCTTTCTGCACAGGGACTGAAGGTCTATTGATATGTCATAAATATCTAAGATGGGAACACCCCTTTAAATCGGGAATGTAAGTGGCTGATTAAAATTTCTGTTAGCGTGCACAATGGGATTAGGGGAACTAACAGTCCTCCATGTTGCTGCCTCTCTTCCCCTTGGTTTTCTTCTTTGCCGCCGATGTCTGATACAGTGATATCCCAACGTCCACAGAAGGGGCATCTGGGGAGCCAGACCCTTCTGTTCTGGAGGCGGACGATTTCTTCAACAAGTAAGCAAAAGCTCCCTGATATGAAAGACCCATCTGGTTTCTTCTACCATTCCGCTTTCCCTTCTGCAGTCGGGCCTCCTCATTTTAGGTGTCTTTGGTATTAAAGCAGCAGAGGCAAGTAAAACTGCACTTCCAGAGAAGGGGTTCACTTGCGAATTTGTACTTCAAAGCCTTATATTTAGTTATATACTACAAGCAGTCATACAAGGCAATTAAGAGAAGTTTAGGTTTATTGCACTGTGGAAATACAGTGTATGTAGTGCCTAGAAGACCTTTAGGTTTTATTATAGGACTTGAATACAGTGTAATTTGGTTTACAGATGGGTTCAAGTTGTTGCTTCTGTCTTCAAATTGTTAGATTATTCCAGCAAGATTTCTTACATGCCCCCCAACATCTAAATCTTCCCTGTGAACAAACATATACGGGTTAACTGTTATGACCTAGACTTTATAGGGAACCAGTCATTCATTTTTATTCTTCATAAGGCCCCATTCACATCAGGTTTTCTGCCTCCATTGCAACTTTCAAAAAGAGCATCCCAACAAATTCTATGATAGAGCCATTGAGAGCAAACAGTCTCTTTTGGCCTCCATCAGCTGTATTTCTCATTCATATACACGTCATGTTCAGGACACAAAAGGTGTAGTAGAACCCATTTTTGTGTCCAGCTCATAAAGTGTATACTCACAGGAAATAGAGTACGTTTAGTCTATAGACTAAAAAGTAGATTCCTTAGTTTCCGCGGTGGTACAGGTTGGGATACTTTTATCAAGATAGTCTAACGGATACCTTCCATAAAGGCAGGAAAAATGATGTTATGGGGCCTAAAGGTGTCCCTCAAACATTAAGTCAAGTTAAGATCTTTTTGGGCACACTGTGTAGATGGGAAGTGATGCATGCAACACAGGGAGTTAAAGCCAACAATAGGGAGTTCCCAGTGTGCCGCTTCACTGCAGTATGGCACAAGCACTAGATTTGGTGAGGGCACTGCTGCTGGCGATATCATTTACATCCGTACAGGAAAGATGGGTTCGGTTAGAGATGAATACGCCTTACTTGTTTTCATGAAGGAATATTCGCTGAACAGGTTAGCTCATAGATGCTGTTAACTGCGTTACGAAATAAGGAAAGTGGTGCTTGCGGCGTCCTCCCCATTCACTTCAAGAGGAGTCCCGAATATAGCAGAGTAAGGCTATGTTCCCAGGGATTAAAATGGGACGTATTTTAGCCCGTAATTCGCGGCGTACTGCGCGAATTACGGCTGTAATACGTCCCAGTCATTACGGTAATCCACAGTTCTCATAGAGAACTATGGATTACGTCTCCTCTCCCTGCTCGGCGAATACACCGCGGGGGGAGATAAGTGACATGTCATTTACTACGCGCCGCTATTAATGATAATCTATGGGCCTGTGAAGTGCCGGACCCCGCTCCCGCCCCGCCCCTGTCCACACGGCATAATTGCGGGGCGTAATTACGCCCCGCAAATAAGCCGTGTGAACATAGCCTATGTTTTGGCTACTTTTATACAAAAAAGCAAAGGGATACAGCTGCAAGTGATCATCTGTTATTCTGTACACCGGGTTTTCCTTCTCAGTCTGACTCTCATTTGTGTTGGTAACCAACAAACTCACTTCAAGAAGGGCAGAAAACTCACCAATCATATCTCACAGTCATTACATTAAAAGTTTATTATTGTGTAAATATTATGTTGAAATTAGGGTATTAAGACACGGGTAATTTAAATTTAAGTTGGGCTCTTTACAATTGACCAGAATTGCGTAGTGAACCACTTTAACAAATATAGGGTTCTGTTCGACTTCGATTTGAGGTAAACAGTTTTTATTATTCTTCATGGTCCATCTGACAAGATTTTTGTAGTTTAAAAAGGCAAAAAATTTATGAAGCGCCTAAATAAATTGTATCTGTTTTACATCTCACCTGTCACAGGGAAGACTTTGCCTTAAAGATTAAGAAATAGACGCAAATCCTCAAAATCAGCCTTATTTCCGGTGCAATACTTTTATCAGATAAGACAAACACCCATGATGAGTCAAGTGAAATTGGAAATAGAATCAGGGTTCCCATTCGCTAAAAGATAAATGCATGATATGATTGTCACAGTAGAAAAGACCAAACACTGGACCGGCCAGTTTAATTAGGTTAACATCCTGTCCAAAGCAAATGGATTTATCCTAATTTCTAATTAGTCCAATCACAGCTTTGGCACACTTGTAGTGGCATTAGGCATGCAGACATGGGTTAAACCAACATTTCCTGCCGTTAAAACGCAAGTATGGAAAAAGCATGATTTTGAGGCACTTTGCTGGCATATATTTGTCCACAGAAGTGGCTGGATCTACGTATTTATTTCATGAAAATATGCTGAATCATTACCATGGATTTTAACGCTACAACAAAATGGTCTTAGGGGTTATTCCCCAGAGAGTCCGAAAAAGAAAATAACTATGTCCAGTAAAGGGCATTAGCCCTAATTCGGCGCGGAATTACGCCTTAGTTCATAGTATCCACAGTCAAGGAAATGGAAGCTCCTGTCGAGCGATCCGCAGGGAACAGTGACATTCATTTACTACCCCCGTATGAAACCAAGGGGCTAGGAAGTGCACCGCTGACCGCCCATTACCGGCATAATTTGGGGCGTATGGCCCGCACAAAAGCCAACAACCGGTTTTGCACTTTTTGGACTCATAGAAACAGGAAAACAGCTCCAATTGCCCAGTTATCGAAATTGTCATAGAATTGGAAAATCGTTGTGGGTACCTGAGAGAAACTCCACACTCATGCCTCGACATTTAACATGTTATTGTAAATTGCTGTAATACGAAACAAACAATGAAAGCATGGTCCATACCTAGCCTGGTACACTTTAAGTGGTGGTGGTTGGTGTCATGGTATGGGTGACATTTTTGCTTGGTACTACATTTGGGTTTACGCTTTGGGTAAACAATTGAGTGGTTTACACCCTGTGGAACTTGCTGACGAAAGAATTCATGCCAGTTCCTGAATGCTACAGGGAGACAAAACCCTGTTACTAAGCATTGGTGGTAGTCACCTAAATTAAATGATGGCCACGTAAAAGAGACCATATGTATATTAATGTGGCACATACCACCAAAGCCTGTATTGTTGTCTCCAAACTACCAACATCATCATAGACAGGTTACAATAATTTTCAACGTAGTTCTTCAAACTTTTTTCAAACAAATTTCTCTTACTTCTTATCAAGACATTAATATAACATTCATAAAGTGCAAGTGGTCATAAAAACCTGTGGTAGGTCCACAGTCCATAGGAATTCTTACTCCATAGTATCATCCATAAAATGGATCCACATTATAAAGTCAAGCTTGGCGTGCGGCTACCACCACGAATATGTGCTTGTCCCGTCTATCAATATGATGAAAGACTTTATAATGTGGATCCATTTTATGGATGATACTATGGAGTAAGAATTCCTATGGACTGTGGACATACCACAGGTTTTTATGACCACTTGCACTTTATGAATGTTATATGAACGTCTTGCTAAGAAGTATATTAAAAAGAGACATTTGTTTGAAAAAGTACGTTGAAGATTATTATAGCCTGTCTATGATGATGATGGAGATACGATTGCTGCCAGTTACAGGAGTAGTGGTTGAAGAGAGAATCTGAAAACGCATCTTTCTGATTCCTGTCAGGTGCAGAGATGTGATTTAGTGGTTGTGTTAAATAAAATTTCCAAATATTCCTGCTTCCTTCTTGGCTTGAATTGAAGCCATCATGTGAGAGTATGTTGTTGAGGATCCATGCAAAATCACCAAGACCTCACTTAAAGTGGTTGTTTGGTTTATTTTTGTTAATTTACCAAGACAGCTGATGCCCTGACAAGACTGTTAAAAAGTCACACTCTCCTCCCTTCTCTCCTCCATTCCAATGCTACCTGCAGACTCCTCTGGGTCTTCTGCCATCTTCCACATGCTGCAGTTGGCTCCACACCGTTGCGGTCACTTATTAGCTGCAGCAGTCGCGTGCTATTGCCCAACGTCACCACTCTCTGAGCAGTGACGACATCAACGGCACGTGACCACTGCAGCTGATCAGCGTCAAGCCAACCACAGAGCCGGAAGTCAACAGAAGATCCAGAGGCAGCAGCACTGGAGGAGAGGTGAGCAGGTCTATTTTATTAATTTTATCAGGCACCAGCAGGCTCATTTTATTTGATAAAAATTAACTGAACAACCCCTTTAATGGAAAGCAAATCTGTCCAGGCCAAATAATATTTCTTCTTAAACATAAGATACTTTCAAAAACCTCAATTCTGTAGTGCAATAAATCTTTTTTTTTTTTTTCCCTCCTAAAAGTCACCCACATAGAAATATATCTTTCTTATACACTTAAAAGGTTCTCTGTTTTAGAAAGCTCATTTTCATACACCCTATTATAAAATTCTAAGTTCATAGAGCGGTGTCTCAACTTTTCTGCAGAGGAGAGACCCATTACAAATCTCTCGCTCTGGAGGACCTGACCTGCATTACTCGGGCAACCCACTGATTTGATTGTGAGCTGTGTAATGCCCAATTTCTGCTGTGGTGGTGCTGCAAGGAAATTGGCCGATAATGCCAATTTGCCCAATAAATAAAAAAAATTGTCAAAGGATCTTTCAAAAAATTAAGATTAGGTCCACACTGTATGGGACAAAAAATGGCCGAAAGCGTCCATTTTTTTTTTACGATGCAGTACCACGGTTTTTGTCATGTTTGTGCAAAAAACGCGGTTGCGTCTCGTTTTTTGACAGCAGGAAGACTAAAAGTGCCGGCATATTATACAACATGTTGTATAATATGCCATCACCAGAAGACGATCATAGACAAGACGAACTGTGGAGATCACAGCTCATCTCTTCTGTTATAGTCTATGGGGCCGCACCAACGATCATATTTTCGACGCTTTTAGAATCCTAAAAGCGTTGAAAATACGATCGTAAAGCTGTGCAGTATAGACATAGCCTAAGGCTTGTTCAAAGTAGAGAACCCCTTTAATCTGAGTGTTGTTGGGATTAACAGTGCAATCTCTGAAAGATCTCCTGTGCATTGTTTTAGGGTTTTTTCTAGCTATCTTCAGTGACTTGTAGTCAGTGGTGTATATAACTTGGCTTTGGCATATAAATAGTTTCCAATCCATGGTGCTCTTCCCCTGTACAAATCTGTAAGTACATAGGAGTATGGGTCATTACAGGACAGCGCGTTTTCTAGAGAAGTGCATTTTCTTACACGTTAGTAGGTCTGATATGTCACTGCTGCTTTAACCAGGCAACTGTTACATGCAACAGTATATTTCATCTAACCATGTAACAAACCCTGTGCATCAGGGGCCACACATTACCCCCTGGAGTACTTGATAATTTTTGCATGCATTAAAGTATTGGTCTCGTTTAACCACGTTTGGTTTCTGAGATCTTACTGATCAGGAAAACAACTGGGATGACTGTCTCCCCCATCCTGCTGAATTCAGAATGTCCTCTGGTATATGCATTACTCTCATCCTTTCAAATCAAAGGAGCCCTTCCCTTTACCTTGTTATAATGCATATTTTGATATCCTACAGTGAGTGGATTTACTAAAGTATGGTTTGGGTCAACATGGACAAATCGGGACACTGCACGTTGATCCCTACAAAGCTTCAACTCCCTTGTGCAAGACATTATGGGCGACATGTATGAATCTCGCCACGTCGGGGCGCACCTTTCCGCTAGTTTTCCAACGAAATCTGTGCCTGATTTATGTCGGCACTGGGGCGCGCTCATACATACTATGTAAAGTCCGCCGCGCCTCGCCAGTGTTTGAGGCGCAGTGCGGCGCTGCGCCTATGATTCGCCATCTGAGGAGGTGCGCTCATACATGCGGGGAAAAGTTCCCTGCGCCTCGCCAATGTGTGGGGCACAGTGCGGGGACATGGGCGCAGTGCGGGACTGCGCCTCACATGTATTCTGATGCGAGACAGGCTGGAGAACAGCGAGAAATCATTAAAGATGTCCATGTGGAGTATGAATAAAAAAATCGCCTTTATAAAGGCGGAAAACATTCTCAGAAAAGAGCTCAAACCTCAAAAATAAAAAATACATAATAAATATCACTTTCCAAAAATCTAGAACGCCGCAATATAAAGAATTAGGAAATTGGAAATTGCCGGGAAATACAGTAATTCAATTTCTGAAAGCTTTTCTCATTGGTCGGCAGAAACCATCCAATCAGAATAGGAGCGACAGTGAGCCATTACTAAAACACCTATGGAGAACTATGACCAATCAGAATCAAAGGCGGGACAGTTCAAAACACAGTAAAAATGCAGAAAAGAGCTGATTGGCTGAGCTAGCGGGGGCTTGGCTATCTCGGCCAATCAGAACGCGAGCTACTTCTCCCATTGTAGTCTAAGGAGAGAACGGCGCCATGCAATCTCGGCTCTCAGCGCCGTGCGGCATGAAGTATGACTAAAAAATCATTTTTATAATGTAAAATATCCCTGAAAAAGAGCTCAAACATTCTATAAACATAAATCAATTCAATCCCGAACAACGCGTTTGTCGCCGAGACCGGCGCTACATAGGGAATTGCAATAGAGAGAATTGCTGGGAAATACAGTAATTCAAAATCTGTAAGCTATTCTCATTGGTCGGCATAAACCAGCCAATCAGAATAGGAGCGACAAGACCCATTATATAGCTATGGAGAGAATTGACCAATCAGATTAGGGCAGACAAAACCATATATCCTATGGAGAAGTTTTGACCAATCAAAATCAAAGGTGGGACAGTTCAAAATGCAGTAAAAATACAGAAAAGAGCTGATTGGCTGAGCTAGCGGTGGCTTGGCTATCCCAGCCAATCAGAGCGCGAGCTACTTCTCCCATTGTAGTCTATGGAGAGATCGGCGCAGTACAATCTCGGCGCTCAGCGCCGTGCGGCATGGAGTATGACTAAAAAAATAATTTTTATTAAGTGTAAATCATTATCAGATAAAGAGCTGAAACCTTCTCTATAAAAATAAATCCGTTAAATCCCGAACAACGCGTGTGTCGCCGAGACCGGCGCTACATAGGGAATTGCAATAGAGAGAATTGCCGGGAAATACAGTAATTCAAATTGTTTAAGCTATTCTGATTGGTCGGCATAAACCAGCCAATCAGAATAGGAGCGACAGTGGCCCATTCTAACCTATGGAGGAGAATTGACCAATCAGAATAGGAGCGACAGGGACCCATTATATCCTATGGCGAAATATTGACCAATCATATTCAAAGGCGGGACAGTTCAAAATACAGTAAAAAGGCAGAAAAGAGCTGATTGGTTGAAGCGGCGGGGGTCGTCCAGCTTAGCCAATCAGAGCGCGAGCTACTTTCTCATAGAGTTCTATGGGAAAAGACATGCAGAGCGATCTCTTTTTGTGATTGGCTAAGTTAACAGAGGCGCGGTTTTTTGGACCAATGGGAGAGCGAGCAACGATCCTATGGGTTTTCTAATGCAATCGGAAATAAAACTGTACATGGCCGAAATCAATTGATAAGACTACAGAAGTGGTGCCCGATGTGTATATAAAATGAATAATAATATGGGGGTAACAAAAAAAATATAATTCAATAAAATCAGGTTTATTTCTTTATTTTCGTTATCCAAGGATCAATAGTATGGGTGTAACAAAAATAAAGAAATAAACATGATTTTATTGAATTAATTTTTTTTTTTCGTTACCCCCATATTATTATTCATTTTATATACACATCGGGACAACTTCTGTAGTCTTATAATTTGATTTCGGCCATGTACAGTTTTATTCCAGATTGCATTAGAAAACCCATAGGAGCGTCGCTTGCTCTCCCATTTGTCCAAATAACCGCGCCTCTTTTAACTTAGCCAATCACAAACAGAGCTCGCTCTGCATTTCTTTTCCCCATAGAACTCTGAGAAAGTAGCTCGCGCTCTGATTGGCTAAGCTGGACGAGACCCCGCCGCTTCAACCAATCAGCTCTTTTCTGCCTTTTTACTGTATTTTGAACTGTTCCGCCTTTGAATATGATTGGTCAATATTTCTCCATAGGTTAGAATGAGTCCCTGTCGCTCCTATTCTGATTGGTCAATTCTCCTCCATAGGTTAGAATGGGCCACTGTCGCTCCTATTCTGATTGGCTGGTTTATGCCGACCAATGAGAATAGCTTTCAGAATTTGAATTACTGTATTTCCCGGCAATTTCCAATATCCTAATTCTTGATATTGCGGCGTTCTAGATTTTTGGAAAGTGATTTTTTTTTTTTATTATTAATATGTTTAATTTTGAGGTTCAGCTCTTTTCTGACACTGTTTTCCGCCTTTATAAAGGCGATTTTTTTGGAATCATACTCCTGCTGCACGGAGCGGAGCGCCGAGATTTCTGTTGCGATCTTCTGTATGTTTCCTCGCATGTTCCGTTCTCGCTTCCCTTAGCCTCTGCCGGAGCATTTAGACCAAAATAAACCGGGTCTAACTGTCGGAGCTGCCGAGCGCTGCATTGCGCCGCGCTTTGGCGAGCCGCGATTGTACATGCCTCGGGGTTTTCGAGCGTGCCGCGTCCCGCCCTGGAACGCCTACACCGCACCCACACCGCGCCCATTGCCCGCCTCTTCATGCGGGGCGCAGCTGAAAGTGGCGAACGCTGCGCCTAATACCGCATCCCTGCTTCCGACAGGGGATTCGGGCCGGGAGGCACAGTATACGCCAAAAAACAGGCGAAAAACACGATCATACATGTCGCCCTATGTTTCTAAGGGATGCTGCCATGATACGTGTAGTTCTATTCGTAGTGACACAATAGTGCTGGAGTGACTTGTCTGCCGGAGACGCTCCGATAAGAAAACCTCATCAGAATTTAGTGGAGTTCATATACTATCCAAATTGCACTTTAGTAAATTTAACCTGGTTTACCTCTGCTGTCCTCATTTTCATTAGCGGTCCACTGCTGACTCGAATTGACTCTAGGCTTTCCTCTACCAAAGGTGTAATACTTTATTTTTCTTTTTTTGAAAGGTTCATCTGCAAAAATAACGGCGTCCTTTTTGAGAATCAGCTGCTACAAATTGGTCTGAAGTCCGAATTCCGTCAAAATCTTGGTGAGCGATTCAGTTATTTGATTCTCTTGCAATTTTTTTTTCAGGTTTTCTCCAATAGGGTGAAATTAGTTAAAGGGAATGTGTCATCAAAAATGACTTATTGTTTAACTCACATTTTTATGTTCAACACATTTTTTATGAATTTTTGGTAATATTTTTTTAAAATTTTCCATATCACTTTCAATATTTTTAATAATTCTTAAGACCTGCAGTTTTCACTTTGGCCATTAAGCCTTATAATAGTTTAACACTTCCTGTTCTGTAGAGAAAGATTCTCCGTTGTCTGCTCATTATCAGCACAAAGAGGGTCAAACTGAAAGGAGACACCAGTGTGAATAGATAACACAGGATCCACCAGTCACAAGAGGAGATGTCACAGTTCACCCTTTCACCTCCCTGCACAGTGATTTCTTCCAAGGTCACAGAGCATGACTAGAAAACTCTCCTATAGAAGTGAATGGGACTGAGTTAGTCTCAAGTCTCCTATGTGCATGAAGCTACTGTAAAGCATCTCTCTGACTCCTGTTAAATCAGTGCAAACAAGGCCTAGTGGCCAAAGTGAAAACTGAAAGAATTAATAATTATTAAAAAATATTGAAAGTGATATGAAAAATAAAAAAATAAAAAAATTCCTAAAAAATGTGTTTAACATAAAAATGGGACTTAAAGGGAATGTGTCATCAAAAAATGAGTCATTGTTTAAGTGTCAAAACTGCAGTGATACCATATCTACAAAATGCTTTAACTAGATGCCAACCGTCTGACTATTGATATCCGGCCAGTCGACATCTAACTCATCCGTGCAGAGATCACAGCTGTGTGGGTGGAGGGCCAGCTATGAATGATAGGTGGCTCTCCATGGAAAAGGCGGGGACCTTTTATAACCATCCATGTCTTGCCAATCGCTGTATATAAAGCCAAGTAGGAAGTTTGTCAGCCGGGGCTCCGAAGCTGCAAGAGTAGTTGGGTCTTATGAGACCTAGATCAGTTCTTGGATTTTATGGTACATGCAAAAATCCAAATTTCTCATCATTATTATTGGGGGACACAGCATATTGGGATTTCCAAAAGCAGTTCCATAGAGTGGGAAAAAAACCAAAAGAAATTTCACAGCAGTGCAAGTCAGTTAGCACACTGCTGTCTGAAGTACCTTATTGCCGAGGCTTGCATCAGTTGAGGCCAAGGTATGGATTTGGTAGAAGTATGAGCTGAGGCCTAGGTCACAACCTTGCAGACCTGTGAAGCCGGAGCAAGATTCTGTACCGCTGTGGAGGCACGAACCGATAAACTGGAATGAGCAGTGACCCAACATGGAAGAGGTTCACTCCTGGAGCGGTAGACTTCCGAAATTGCAGAGTGGATCCAGCTGGCAGTGGGGGCCTTAGAGGCCGTAGGCCCCCTAGGTGGACTTCTGGAATGGCAAAAAGGGAATTGGAGACCCTGATAGATTTGGTGTCAGGGAGGTAGATCCAGGCGGCCCTGACAACATCCAACCAATGCAACGACCACTCTCGAGGATTGAGATGGAATGA
Source organism: Phyllomedusa bahiana (assembly GCA_025379985.1). Lineage (NCBI taxonomy): Eukaryota > Metazoa > Chordata > Amphibia > Anura > Hylidae > Phyllomedusa > Phyllomedusa bahiana. The sequence goes on along the minus strand of JAODAL010003801.1, from coordinate 148,543 downwards.
GAAAACCACTTTAGGGAGAAACAAAGGCACATGTCATAGACGACCTTGTCTTTATGAACAACCAAAAAAGGGAATCTGCAAGAGAGAGATGCCAGTTCAGATACTCGACGAATCAATTTCCTATCCACAAGGCCACCTTTCAAGAAAGTAAATGGAGGGAAATGTCTCACAATGGTTTCAAAGTCGAAGACTGCGTGGCCTTCAAAACAAGATTTAAGTCCCATCGCTCGACTGGCCTATGAACAGGTGGGACGTCGCGAGCCACCTCATGCAAAAAAATGTCTTGTACTGAGGACGGGTGGCCAAGGTATGCTGAAAAAGAACAGAGAGGGCAGAGACCTGACCTCTCAAGGAGAAAAGGCCGAGGCCTTCGACCTGACTGCAAAAACCGAAAGTACCCGTGAAGTACAACCCGATGGGTAAAAAAACCTGCAGCTCTCACAAGGCCTTCCAGGTATGATAACAAATATGGACAGACAGCAGTGTGTGAGCCCAAAACATGGTTTTTATGACTGAATCTGAAAAACTGTGAGATTTTTAGAACTGCGGTTTCAATAGCCAAGCTGTCAATTGCAGCTGAGGTAAAGTGGCGTGGGACAGAGGACCTCGAGGCAGGAGATCTGCACGCAGAGGGAGAGGCCACGGGACATCTACCTACCTATCTGCATACCAATCCCTGCTGGGCCAGTTTGCACTGATAAGTATGGCCAGAACCCTCTCCAACCCTTGAGGTGTTTTTTGCACTTAGTGGGAGAGGTGGGGGCGGTAGACGAGCACAAACTGACTTCATAGAAGAACCAGTGCGTCTAGGGAGAGAGCCATAGGATCTTGGGACCTGGATACACAATTCAAGAGCTGATGCAAACAGATCGACATCTGGCAAATAAGCTGAAACACCACAAGGGAGAGTGAGTGAGACAACCCCTTTGAATTTTATGTTGTATGATCATAATTTTAGTTTATAGGTGAGCAAATGCGCAAAGTGCTGGACTGTTTGTCAGCCCTATAGACTATGAAGGAATCCGCAGAGCAGACAGGTGACCACCACTCTGTGTTTGTCCAGCAAAGCGTAACAGGGCACTTTGGTTCTATGTGTAAGTGACCAGTGGGGCCTTCCCATTCCTCCTAATGTAGATAAATGGCTTTTGTGGAAAAACCTCACTACAGTGGTCCCTTATCATACAATATAAATTTGTTCTGGAACGACCATTGAATGTTGAAGCCATAACATAATGGAAAACTAGCTATTGGTTCCAAAGCCCCAAAATGTCTAAACATAATGAAAAATAAAGTTAAAGAAAATAAAGCAGATAGCGAATACAGATAAAGTAAGTCCTTCTATAGATCAGAAAGAGCTGCTGGAAGCTGGAAATGACTTTCTATGTTGAGAACAAGAGCTTCCTTTGGGACATATATACTTTATACCAGGGGTCTTCAAACTGTAGTTTCCCAACAGCTGGAGGGCCGCAGTTTGAGACTCCTGCTTTATACGAATTATACAAAAAGAAAAAAAGAAAATGACGCCCTCATCTGGAGTTCAAAAGAGGCGCTCATCATGGCACATGTGAAGAACAGTAGAGGACATGTAGTGTAGTACTGTACTGTAGAGAGGTGCTACTAGACCGCCAATCACTGCATGTTCTTCACCTATGCAATTAAAATATTCATGACAATTGGCTGGATCAGTGTCTGGGACATGGCATCTTGAGACCACACTGAACATGCAATGTGCAAGCAAAGAATATTGTGTGTTTAAAATATTGTATTGAAACCTGAGGGACCATTGTAATGTCACCGTTGATCTGAGGCAAGTATAGGCATGTTGTGTTAATCTAGGATTTTAACATTTTGAAGACTTGGTTTGTTTGAATAATGGTTTATTGCGCATATGGTATATAATTCAAATTGCTATATTGTGGTCACTTGAAAAATTACAAACAGGCTATTGGGGAGCACAGAGCTATGCACTGCAAGTCCCTACGATCTATGCAAGTCATACCTGGCATAGGGTGTCCTTAGTCATTATTCAAGCATTCTTTTGCCTTTACCTATTTCTGGAAATATTTTTTGGCTTGACTGTTCGGGTTTGACAGATGAGTCATCAGACTGTAGAAATTTAGCCCAGTAAGCCTATAAAGTTTACACCAGGCTAATATTGGCTTAGTTCTGGACCACCATATAATGCTGTCAGTTCTGGCTATTAGACCCTGTTGTCCCAGGACTAGAGCCCATATTACACATTAAACCAATTGTTCTAAAACTCCTCTTATTCTCTGTTCACTTTTCATAGGTCGGATGTTTAATTTCTATGGCAACTAACTGTCCAGTCAGTTCCAGAACTTCATTCCACCACTAGTGTGTTCTGACGAGCTTGCGGCTAATATCCTTTAAGTAATTTCCATTATATATTTGCTGTGTAGATTGAAGGTATATCACATGAAGGTGTATACCTCTAACACAGGGGTGTCAAACTGCGGCCCTCCAGCTGTTGGGAAACTACAACTCCCATCATGCCCACTGTTGTAGATTATACAAATGCATGATGGGAGTTGTAGTTTCCCAACAGCTGGAGGGCCGCAGTTTGACACCTTTGCTCTGACAAATGCCTCAGGCTACTATAGGCTCCAATGTTTAAATTCAGCTATTCTGTAGGGTAGCGGCCTAGTGTTAGATGGTCAACCAAAGCTACCATTTTACATCACGCAGTCTCTCTACTGTTGGACCCTTGGGCTGATGATCTAACACCAGCTCACTGCACAATAAAATAGCATGAGGGACATAAGCTGTTTATTATTTATCTTGTTCCTATATATGCTGTTTGGGGGTATTACGTGATATGTATCTGTGGTGTCTTTGTTACTCTTCTTTACATGTAGGTTTTATGCTTGTTTCTCATTTATATTGGCTCTACCTATCTGTGGACATATTTGGGTTATATATACCCTTAAGATGTTATCTTTGTGGATACATTAAGTTTTTGGTCTTTTGACATCATCTTGTTTAACAATAGGATCATCCAATATTTGGTAGTGATTGGGATTCCTTGATGACCCCGAGTACAATATACGAGGGAAACGTGTTTTTGGCTTTTAAAATTGACATGGGAAGCTTGAAAATGAAATAAGCATTTTCACCATTCATTGTTAAAAATTCTTTACCATTTTTGTTTTAGCTACTTTCATAGTGATCCATAGTGTACAGCTCATTTCTAGGGGATGCGACCACACATACTCGTATATCTCCTCTTAGGAAGCTGCTGTCCGTCTCTTCCCTACTTGGTAATCACACAAACTCGCTGCTGAGCAAGTGTTCAACCCTAAAGGCTGACATTCTACTTCTGTCCTCTGTACTCCTTAGTAATTGGTCAAACAACCAAATAAATGTAAAAAAAGAAACCTCAAAGGGGTATAAGCATTGAGGACCAAAAAAAAAATCCACGTTTGGTTCCTGCATGGATTTGAACCTAGGACCCCTGTGCTGAAAGGCAAAGTGCTAACCACAAAACTACATTAAAGCTACTCACAGCTGTTTATATAAACAGACCTTTGTTTGACTAGAGTGAGCCCACGGTGGGGAAAGGCATGTTGATGTCAAGCCTGCTGGGTCACATGATATGCAGTTCAAACAAATCACACACGTCTCCTTTTGAACATACTGAGAGCTGAAGCAGGACAAACAAGGCATGAAATGCCTTTGTGGTAAAACCCCTTTAAATATCTGTATATGTATGTATATACACACATTATCTATCTCCATTATTGGTCCTTTTCCATCACGTTAGTCTATTTGTATTGGTGGATATTGTTAAAATATTTTTGTATATACTGTACATTTTAAAACCAGTCTACCTATTAGGGGTATCAACTGCCGGGGTCGCTCTTAGCAGGGTGGTTACCCAACTTTGGCTAGGTAGGAATAGGCTCTCTAGTAGAGTAAGTATAGGGATTTTGTAGGGAATCTTTAATTTTTAATATGCATTAAAGATATCATTTTTCTAGATATCAGTCTACAAGTCACACATTTTTGTATGTGTGATCTTTTTCTTGGGGACTCTTCCCAATATTTGTAGATCTCGGTGTGATGTCTACCTCAACTATGTACTTTAGCCTAGAAGACCTCTTTTTTACACCCTATTATAAAAAAAATTTAAAAAGTTTTAAGAGTGGACTCTTGTCACTGGAAGACTTCTCTTCTCCTGCATTAGACAAGCAGCCAATTGATTTGAATTGCCACTGTGTAATGCCTAATTTCTCCCGTGGTTGAGTTGCCAGAATTTCCTCAGATTACAGTTGACCACAATGGTTCCCAGCAGCAGGACACTTTTGTGATGAACTTCTTGTCCCCAGACCTTCTATCAGGTAGGGCTTGTTCAAAGTGGAAAACCCTTTTAAATAGTCCAGATCATTTAAAGTAAATAGTGCTAGGAGTTGAGGAACAGTTCTTCCACTTTAATATTTTAGTTATTCTGCGCGACTACTTCTCTCTTGACTTGCTCTTGTTTTCACAAGTCTCCCCTCACACTATGTAATGGTTCTGTCCTTGACAATTCTGTCCATATCTGAATCTCCAGTCTAAGCCAGTGGAGTCCACTGTGGATGGAGGAGCCCAGGTGCAGCAGGTGATCAATATAGAATGTGTGCAAGAATTTATAGAGGTCCCGTCTCTAAACCTCCAGTTCAGGTAAATGCTAATGAATTTTCAGCACTGGTTATGTCATGTCTGTGTAATCATTAGTCATGCAGAGTATTCTATCATGGGCCTTGTCTGTTGCAATAGTCCTTGCAGACCTTCTTTAGCGTCCAGTCAGATTGTGAGTTTTCCTTCCTGCTGGAATCTGGCTGCCGATAATGGGAATGACTTGGTTGGTTTGGGTGGTGGTGGATTTTGTGGGGTAGGTTAATGAAACATATTCGTAGATATTGGATGAAAAGCATGTGTGGAGCTACAAGTAAAGAGGGGTTCTCCCTCTTGTCCTCTGCAAAAGAGCTACAATGTCTAAATAGAACATCCCAAGTTTCTAATACATGTAGTGTTGGCATTTGTGATTGATTGTTCCTCCTCTATAATCTACCTCCTATTCATGGGCGTAGCTACACATGGGGTGCAGCGGTAGCAGTCGCTACCGGGCCCTGCAGCCTCAGGGGGCCCAAAAGCCCTCCTGCCACATAAGAAAACACCAGTATTGTTAATGCTGCACAGTAACTGGGGGGCCCCATTTCACTTTTTGCACTAGGGCCCAAGAACTTGAAGTTACGCCTCTGCTCCTATTTCTTGTCTTGCATTTTTTTTTTCATCTAAATTTGTTTTGATTTGTTATATTTTTAGATACGGAGGTGCACTCCAGAATTTCTCAGAAAAGCTTCCGATTACCCTCAACAAATTCTTTCAGCCCACTGAAATGGAAGCTCAAGACTTTTTCCAGCGCTGGAAGCAGCTCAGCAGGTATATTATTCAGCCCCCAGTGAAGCCGTCAGCCTGTGTTACCAAAAATGTCTTAAACTGATGAATGTAGTTTCAGAATTTGGGTATCATCTTTCCTTGTGTGTGTGTTTTTTTATTTTTTTATTGACAGCCCTAACCAGGAGGTCCAGAATATTTTCAAGGCAAAACAACCAATGGATACAGAAATTGTAAAGGCAAAGGTTGGTTAATACACAGTCTGCAGATGAAATATTTTGTAGTTGTTTCTAAGACTGCCCCAATCTCTCATTGACATGAAGCGTCTTCCATTAGGACAGCCTGTGTCCAAACGGTATGACATTTTAAAGGGGCACTACCATAAACCTTTTCCTGTTCCCATATTGGCAGCAATATGTGACTATTATATGGATTTTTTTTTATATGTAATTTTTTAAAGTTCCCCTATGTACATTGCTCTCGCTGACTTCCCCTCTGTGAGCTTTGATGGCACAGCAGAGGATTGAAAGGATTGCTTGACTGTTCTTCCTTTGGCCTGAAAGGTGTTATCAGCTGTGGATCTGATAAGTATGAAACCCCCTCCCCATTGCAGGAAAAAAAAAACTGTTAACTTTTCATGCAATGCTCTTTTCATTGCCCTAAACTGGTCTATTCCTGTCCAGAGAACAATAGAGAGATCATGATGTCATTACCTGTTACTTGTAATGAGACTACGTAGAGATATGCGGCAACTATAGTAAATTGAGGTTAGTCTGCTCTGCCATTCAGGAGTTTTATCTTTTTAGTAGTTACAGCTAGGAAAAGCTGATTGGGAGTGAGTGAAGACAACTTCTGCAAGTGTGACTGTTCAGTCGAGTTCTGCAACAGCAGCAAAAAAATAAAAATAAAAAATCCAGCACCACCTCTGGTCATTACCATTTTAATCATGTACATTAATTTAAAAAGGTGTCCTGTCAGGATTTACTCTGTCTTTTACTAAAATCTTGCTGTAACTCATAAACCTATGTATCCCAGAACTCTGCTTTTCTCACTCTGTCATATCCTGCTCTCAGGGAAGCATAAACCAGCTGCCAGGTTCCCTTTAAGAGGTTAAAGCAATTTTTTCCTACCTGTTCTTATCTAGCACTGTGTTAGTACTAAGATTACCAATAACTACAGCAAGTAACTCCTATCTCCTAAGTTTGAAACAAAAACAAATATTTACCACTTCTCCATATGTAACCATATGTCTTTTGCGGGAAGGTGTTTCTGCAAATGGAAATATGGGTACGTCCAGAAGATCGTATGGACTCACAAGCAGAGCCTGCACGATTGTAGCATGGAACCAGCGGTTTATTACAGCTGTCTCCGTGCTCTGCCAGTCACAACTGGAGCTCACGACCGATTAACCACTTAGATGCTGCAGTTATTCGCGACCATGGCAGCTAAGGAGAAGACTGAGGGAGGGCGCGATCTCGTGGTAACAATGCCTTTCCTAGCAACCCAAAAGCTTAAAAAAAAAAGGGGGGGTTTTGGTTTTGCATGTGACATCACTACTCCTGGCCAGACCCTGAGGGCGCTGCCAGGCATAGTAATTGACCATTACCAATACAAAGCAGTACTGCTGTGTATTGTAACAGTGATGTACAGATCACTGATTTAAGTCCCTATGGGGACAGGTTAAAAAAAAAAGTTAAAAAAAGACACAAAGAAATAAAATCACGTACATTGCCCCAAAAAGATTAAAAAAATAAATAAAGTGCATATATTTGGTATCTCCGCATGTGTAACGACCTGGCCTATAGACCTGTCACGTTCTTTAACCCACATGATGACCACCGTAAAAAAAAGACTTTATTGAGATTTGTGTTCATCCCACAGCGCACAAAATGGAATAAAGGCAATCAAAAAGTCATATAAATGCAAAAATGGTACCAATGAAGATGTTAGATCGTCCGGCAGAAAAAGCTCTGTATACGAAAAAATAAGTAATGGCTATCAGAAGATAGCGATGCACAAACATTGTTATACACACAAAGTGCTACAACATGAAAAAAAACAAAAACTATATAAATTGGGTATCGCCGTAATCATATTGACTCAAGGAGTGAAACTAAATTGCAATGTATACTGCATGATGGATGCTGTTAAAAATGGAAAAACACTACTAGGATTGCAGTATTTTCTTCACTCTGCCTCCTAAAAATGGATTTAAAGGTGATCAAAAACTCCTGTGCCCCCAAGATGGTACCAATGAAAATGTCAATTCATCCTGCAAAAAAAGTCCACACACGACTGCATACACAGAAAAATAAATAAGTTCTGGTTCTCAGACTGTTGATGCAGAAACGTGTTTTCTTTCTTAAATATGTGTTTTTATTGTGTACAAGCTGTAAGTCATAAAAAAATACAAATTTGGTATCACTGTAATTGTATTGACCTGCTGGGTAAAGTTAACATGTAATTTATACCTCATGGGACTTCTGTAATAAAAGTAAAACACTACCAGGATTGCTGTATTTTGTTAATCCCGTCTCTCAAAAACCTTTATAAAAAGCCATCAAAGCGTCATACGAATCCCAAAATGGTACCAATAAAAATATCAACTTTCACACATAAAGCAGGAACTTACAGCTTCGTTTACATACGCATTTCTATTTTGTAAACGTAGTAAAACATAAACTATATAAAATTGATATTGATGTAATTGTACCGACCTGTATAATAATGTCATCGTTAATACTGCACGGTGAACGCTGTGAAAATGAAGCACAAAAAACAGTGGCGAAACTGCTCCTCCCTCCTCCGCCATTTTTACGTCCCAGTGATAAAAACAAACAAACTGTACAACACCTGTGTGCCCAAAATGCACAATACACCCCTAGATGAATTCCCTGAGGGGTATTAAATTCAAAATGAAGCAATTTCTGGAAGGCTAGATATAGCGCTCCCTGCCATGTGCTCAAACAGCAGTTTATACCCACATATAGGGTATTGTTGAACTTTCAAAGAAATTGCATAATTTTGGGGTGCTTTTTTTCCCCCGGATTCCTTGTGGAAATCAAACATTTTCAGCCAAAATCAAAGCTGAAAATTTTACCATTTTCACAACCTAGTGCTAAAAAAATTGTGAAATACCTATGGGGACATTACAACCCTGGATATGTTCCTTAAATGGTGTAGTTTCCAAAATGAGGTCTTTTTAGGAGTGTTCATAAAGTTGTTTTTTTGTTTTTTTTTAATTGACAATTTTTATTGATTTTTCAAGTATTACAAATAAACAGATAAAACAAAAATGCAAATTGAGACCTGAGAGATATAGCATACGTATAAGGCATGTAAGAATCAGGCAGTGTTCATAAAGTTTTAGCACCTTTTAGGGTGTTTGCAAACCTGAAATGGCGCCTAAATAACAAAAAATGATTATAAAAAAATTAGACCCCATAATCTAATAGGTGCTCCTCCTATTCTGAGACTTGTAGTTGAGTCAAATAGCGCACTAGGGCCACATATGGGATATCTCTACCGTGTTCTAGTGAATAATGGCTAAAAATTTAAAATCTGCAAAAAAGGGAAACTTTGAAATTTCACCTCCAATTTGCTTCAATTTCTGTGAAACATATAGAGGGTTAATAAACTTTGTCAATGCTGTTTTAAATACTTTAAGGGGTGTAGTTCCTTTGATGGAGTCATTTATGGGGATGTCTATCATACATGCCCTTCAAAGCCATGTCAGAACTGAACTAATCCCCCCCAAAAAAATCTGTTGCAAATTTTCTTGCAAATGAGAAAAATTCTTACTAAATTTCTAAGCTCCTAATGTCGTAAAAAGAATGGATATTTAAAAAAAATTAATCCATCATACAGTAGACATGTGGTAGATGCTACTTATTAACTATTCTGTGTGGAAGAACTATCTGTCTTACACGCAGAAATTTGTGAACTTTGAAAATGGCAAATTATTCAAAATTTTCACATTATTTTTCACAAATAAACAAGGATTGTATGGACCAACATTTTTCACCAACTAAAAGCACAATGTGTCACGAGAAAATCTCTGAATCGCTTGGATAGGTAAAAGTATCAAAAAGCTATTCTCACATCAAGTGTCACATGTCAGATTTCAAAAATGAAGCTCTTTCAGGAAGGTCAAAACTAGCTGCGGTGGTGCTGGAGAGGCTAAAAATGTTGGCTGTTGCTTTTTTTTAAATATATGGCCTACTCTGAACCTAACCAGATCTTTAGATTCCTATGTGATAGCTTGTAGCATCCTCAATTATCCTGCAGATGTCACCTTTAACCTGCTGTTAGCTTACCACTGAAATCACTGCCATCTGTATATTCTGTGCCTATTTAATGTAGATTCAATTGTTCCCAGCTTTTGGGGCATTCTACATACAGTTGCAGAAAAAAATACTTTCTAGAACACTTACATTTTTTCTTATCCTTTCTTTTTAGCTTATTGGTTTTGGGCCGGCTCTCTTAGAAAATGTTGACCCAAACCCGTCCAACTTCGTGGCAGCTGGAATTATTCAGACGAAATCTCGACAAGTGGGATGTCTGCTTCGCCTTGAACCAAATATGCAGGCGCAGGTTTGTATTACATGTGTATATAGTAGGTACAATTTTACTTTGAACATATTCTATGGAGAAGGAGCACTGTTTAAGCTTTTTTAAGCAGAACCCCTGTTCTTAATAAAGACCCACGGTTATTTAGTCTTTTTCATAAAAAGAGAAAATCTCAAATATCTCACCTCTGTCTCCCTGCTAAGTTTTCTGTTCTAGTTTTGGCTTTTCTTGTGCTGTACATAGCCTCACTCCTCTGCAGCCAAATATTTCTTGCTTGAAAGCTGTATTCTGATTTGCATTAAAAAGCTTCATGGCCCAAACCCCTTTGCTGTGCTTTCCTTCTTTCTCCCTCCCATCCTCCGTTTCTGTGCATACCAATTTCTTCCCACATGTTAAAATGGGTTTAGCTGCACAGGTTACGCTGAAATAAGTCCCTTTCCTTCAGCTTTTACTTGATCTCCAGGGCTCCACACAGGTTTGTTTCCTATGTGTGGAGACACCCAGATGTACTGAGCTTCCGGTCATCAAACAGCTGATATAGAACTACAGAACACCCACAGAAATTGTACTAAAAATACATCACTAAAGTGGCTAACTTTGGGAAAGATGTTTAGAAAATATTTTTTTCAATCGATGACTCCTTTAACAAATACAGTACCACGAAGTGTAGGATTTTGTGCAGACCTTGAAAACTTTAAAGGGGTTTTATCATTACACACTTTCGCAGATTTGAGCTGTTTTTCTGTTACAGCTTCAAATCCAGGGGCGAGTCTCTTCTCTCAGTAGGCGTACCTCTCCTGCCAGGAAGCGAGTCTGCCCTCACTGAAGAGTTGTGACCTCAGTCTGTGTGCGCAGGGAGTGGGTGTCACAGCTCTGCAGACCTCCTGCAGCGTTTTCATGTCTGCAGAGCTCTCCGCTTCAGGCTCCACAAGCTCCTTGTAAGCAGAACCGCTGCATTGCTGTAAGCAGACTTATAAAGCTGTGTTATATGGGAGGGGAAGGGGAGCAGTGTATAAGGCTGTGTTATATAAGGAGAAAGTGAATCTAGTAGCTAGAGACTCAGTTATTGCACAGATCTTTTACATAGAGTCCTCACTGGGAGATGAGGAGCTGAGACAGCCTTATTATACACACACAATCACCACAGGCAGTTTGTTTCAATTTCAACAGCTCAGAGGGGAGTAAGCGCAGAGAGTAGACAGCCAAACACAGTGCAGGGGCTGTTTCCCATCTAGGGGGTGTGTCCAAACAGGCTGAATGAAATGTCAGTCAGCCAATCTCAGAAAAGGGGGCGTGTCCCGTCAACTACAGCAGAAATAGCTATAGATGCACAGATTAGCTCAGATCTGCTAAACTAAGTGACTTAGGCAATGCAAACCAATTGCAAAAGTACTTATTTTTACTGTCCCCATCATTAGAGATATGATCTTTGTAGTGAGAAATCCCCTTTAAATGGGTATTATAAGCATAAACTTTTTTTCACTTTGTTCCACTTACCTGTTAGAATTGTAATGGACAGCAGTGCACCAGCTCAGTACTGCCTCAACATGGCCATCAGTCACCATGGCCATTCATGTTAGAAAGTGTATCTCATTAATTGCTGGTTGATTTAGACAGATTGTTTGTCATAACAATGGAGGGATTTGCACTTTTTCTAAGCTCTGTGTTGCTTTCAAACTGCATTGATTTTTTTTTATAACCCAGATGTATGTTCTGTCCCTTGCAGATGTACCGGCTCACCATCCGCACAAGTAAAGAAGAAGTCTCCCAGAGGTTATGTGACCTGCTCTCTGAGCAGTTTTAAACCCAAGTCATGCTGGCCCAAAAATCCTTGTCTTTGTGATCTTCCCTTACTGCCAGGTCCTTATCATCTCAGTGAAAATAAATATTACTTACACATTGTGTATTCATTCCTCTTCATGATTCTTCTTCTATCGTGATTTTTTTTTTATTTATTTTTTTTTTAACTTGGCCTTATGATCAATTCTCAACCTCTGGTGGTAGAGGCAATTATGGCCATGTCCCTGCAGGGTTTGATCTGTCCTCATGCAGTGCTTTTTTGATTCAACAAAGTGCTGTATTTAAAGAGCTGTAACAAGGAGAAAAGTGTAAGTAATGTATAAAACATATATAGTACAAAAAGTGTACAGTGATAAAAGGAAAAAAAGACCTCTTCCGGATGCCCTTACTTATATAATGATACTCCTTATGATATAACACAGAATGCCGCATACAAGGTAAGTTCATACATTTGACACCTTTTCACATTAGAAAACCCACACAAGTCTATGGAAGAAAACATTTTTCATAAAAGTAATATTTTATTGAATCAATTAAAAACCAATAACCCCAAAATAATTTACAATGATATGTGCACACACAAACCTCCCACATTACGTTCCTCTACTGCCAACAAAGAATGTATCATACGAATTACAGAATAAAATGGTGAATTAATACATGATCATGAGATAAAATACATCAAATTTACCTGAATAATAATCCACAGTGACATAGATATGGTCTTGCAGAAGTTGGTGCATGCACGCTAACTAGCTCCAACTAGCTACTGTTGAGTAATAGAAGGATTAAGGGGCCAAACTAAAGTGCTTCGATAGTGTAAGGTAAAGTGCTAGGATAAAGCACAGTGTTATAAGATAAAGTGCAAATGGTACTATGTAATAAAGTACAATGTGACAAATAAGAAAGCAGGTGAAAGTATTGAACATGTCCCCAAGTTTGTAAGTAAATACATTTCTAAGGGTGGTATTGATATTAAATTCTTTCCAGATGTCAGTAAGAACTCATCCAATCCACACAGAAATCATAGATGTCCATAAATTAAGTTATATTCTTTCTGAAAAGTGAGTACACCTCTCACATTTTTGCAAATATCGTACTATAATTTGACACTGAAAATATGACACTGTTACAATGTAAAGTAGTCTACATACAATTTGTATAACCGTGTGAATTTAGTGTGCCCTCAAAATAACTCAATAAACCGCCATTAACCCCTTAGTGACCCTAGGATGTACTCATACGCGATCCCACTACATAGCGGCCGGGTGTTAGCTGCTAATTGCATTGTTTAACCCTTTAGACACCGCAGCAAACATGGCCGCGACGTTTACATGAATGAGAAACGGTGCCACGCAGTGTTCCTCACTTTGGGGCAAAATAATGGGGTTATTCCCCGCAACCCCACCCCCAAAGGAAACCGCCTGCAAACAAGGCACAAGTATGTTTTTTTCCACATTTTTTTCCCCCACATGGAATGTTTTTTGCGATTTCCCAGTCTATTCTATGGTATGATGAATAACAACATTAGAAAGTACATCTTTTCCCGCAAAATAAAGCCCTTATGTCTAGGTAGGTGGAAAAATAAAAAAGTTCTGGCTCTTGGAAGGTGATGAAAAAAACGATTATCAACCCAAAAAAGTTCAAGGTAATTAAGGGGTTAATGTCTAAATCGCTGGCACCTAAAGGGAGTATACCTCTAAATGAAAGTGCACAAATTGTGCCCAATTTGCCATTTTCCCTCCATGGTGTCATGTGATTGTTAGTATTGCAAGGTCTCGGGTGTGTTTATCGCTATCATACTGGTCACTGGAAGTTTAACATGGCACCTCATGGCAAAGAACTCTGAGGATCTAAAAAAAAAAAAAAGAATTGTTGCTATACATAAAGATGGCCTAGGCTATAAGAAGATTGCCAACACCCTGAAATTGAGCTGCAGCAGGGTAGCCACGACCATACATTGGTTTAACAAGACAGGTTCCCCTCCGAACAGGACTCGTCATGGTCAACCAAAGAAGTTAAGTGCATGTGTTCCGCATCATATCCAGAGATTGTCTTTTCAAAATAGATGAGTGAGTGCTGCCAGCATTGCTGTAGAGGTTAAATGGGTGGTGGAAAGAGGGTCAGCCGGCCAGTGCTCAGACCACCGCACACTGCATGTCTGGCTTATGCACAAGAAAGCCTGCAAACTGTTTTCTGAAGACTAAGAACATGGATTATTGGAACCATGTCCTGTGGTCTGATGAGACCAAGATAAACGTATTTGTTTCAGATGATGTCAGGTGTGTGTGTGGCGGCAACTAGGTTAGGAATACAAAGTTGGGGACTGCATGAGTGCTGTCAGTAGCTACAGTTCTTTGAGGGAACCATGAATGCCAACATGTACTGTGACATACTGAAGCATAGTAGGATCCCCTCCCTTCAGAAACTGTACAGCAGGGTAGTATTTCAACATAACGACCCCAAATACACCTCCAAGATGACCACTGCCTTGCTAAAGAAAATGAGGGTAAAGGTGCTGGACTGGCCAAGCATGTCTCCAGATCTAAACACTATTAAGCATCTGTAGGGCAGCCTCATATGAAAGGTGGAGGAGCGCAAGGTCCCTACACTCCCGCAGACCCATAGGACTGGTATATTTCTTGTTGTCCAGCCCCAGAGAAGGGCTGGACAACAATCTGTCCTTTCATTCCAATCATTAAAACGTTACGTCCGGGTTCCATGAGTGGTAACGGCAGATGCGTGTCGGGTGTACCACCCTTATTCGTTGCTGCCAAACGTACTAAACACAATTAAAAACAAATCGTATACCAATCAAATCAATGTTTGTCTATCACATGTTCCCATTCCATTACACTGCAAACCTTAACCCTTAAGTGTCAAATCACTATGGGTGATAACAAACCTAAAGACAGTACTCCATATAATCCACATGAAAAAAAAATATGGAAGACTTGATAACAGTTTAAATTGAAACACATTTTGAAATTATAAAGCAAAAATTCACGTTTATGACACGTAACTAAATACAGCGCTATTATAAACCAAGCAGATAATGATCATGTAATCAAAACATGGAGATAAACCTTGGACTTATAAGCAATCAAACTGCATCCAATACTGTCTAAAGTTCCAAAGCATTGCAGGAACGCAGTGCATGGACAATTACAATTTTCATGAGTTCCATTTTGACACATGCATACTAGATGTATAGCCCCAACCATGTGTTCCATTCTAGCGCATGCGCATTGATATCCCACCTCATCTATCTATCGAGACAATTGCATGAAAAGGACCATACACATCTCAGGATCCTCAAAAGAAACAACAAGCCTTATATCCCCTTAGGTAAATAAAAATCCATTATATTTGATGAAAAAAAGTTCTAAATAAGGGCTTACTACGCTATTGAGATATATAAAATAAAATCATTTTTGTAATTAAGGCCATTCAGATGTCGTGAGTTCATAAGAATCATTTTTATTTCTATCTCCTCCCGTACACGAGTTCTTAATAAGCTCAATACCAAAAAAAATCAAAAGGAAAAGATTGTATGATGATTCTCCCTAAATTACTTTGAGGCTCTAGATATATGAGCATTATCAGTTCTCTGTATATCATAGATGTGCATTTTTGGAATGCTCTGGAACATTAGACAGTGTAGGATGCAATTTGATTGCTTATAAATCATTTATCTTCATGTTTTGATTGCAGGATCATTATCATTAAGTGCTTGGTTTATAATTAACTCTGTATTTTGTAACCTATCCTAAATGTGATTTTTTTGCTTTATAATTTCAATGGTGTTTGTAAACTGTTCCATATGATTTTTTTTCTAATGGTAGAAATAGATTTGCAAACATGATGTGGATTATATGGAGTACTGTCTTTAGGTTTATCACCCGTAGTGATTTGACACTTAGGGTTAATGTTCGCAGCATAATGCAATGGGAACATGTGATAGACAAACGTTGATTTGATTTGTGTACTATTTGTTTTTAGTCATGTTTTTAGTGCACTTTAGGCAGCAACCAACAAGGATGGTACACCTGAAACACATCTGCTGTTACCAATTGTGCAAACTGGATGTAAATTTTCAATGATTGGAATAAAGGATAGAATTTTATTTATGAGAAGTTTGCCACTTCTCTGGGGCTGGACAACAAGAAACAGTTGTGTGTGTGTGTGTGTGTGTGATAGTGTGTGTGTGTATATATGTCTATATATATATGTATATACACCCCCCCCATGTTTTTTAATTATAGGGTATGTACTGTATGTGTGTACACACACACTACGTACCCTATAATAAAAAAACATGAAGTGTGTGTCTATTCTTTCAGTGCCTTCTCTTGAAAGTGTGGCATGCTGGGGAACTACAAGACTTTAAGATAAGGGATTGTCTGTATGATTGTATAAATGTGTGTGTGTGTGTGTGTATACATTGAACTTTTACTTACACATTGCACTCTATGGCCGGGCTGAAGGACCTGTGATTCATGTGACTGTGACATCAGCCTGAAAACACTATAGGACTTATTTTTGTAGTAGGGCTTATATTTAAAGCCTGCTCCAAGAATCTGTGAAAATCAGGCTAGGGCTTATTTTTGGAAAACACGGTAGAAACATCGGACAACCTACTGGTGTAAACAGACTCTTGGGAGCTTTAGGTAACAAGTACAATGTAGCAGTTTTTGAATAATCCAGCTGTCTGTATCCTGAAAGCTGTCTAAAGCACAGGTGTCAAACACAAGGCCCGCGGGCCACATCCGGCCCCCGGCCTTGTGTTTTCCGGCCCGCGATCTCCCTGACTGCAGAGTCAGTCAGTACAGGGAGAAGGCAGGAGGGATCGTTTCCCTCCCACCTTCTCCCTTTGTATGTAGACCGCTCGGTGAGCGCTGTACATAGGCGTCGCAGGGGGCGTGACGTTGCCGCTTTGCTCACGCCCCCTGTGACGCTGGGTCCTCCTCGGCCGGCAGCCTCTCCGCCGAGGAGATCTCTGGGAGCTGCGTGCGGGCGTAAGCGGCGTGACGTCACGCCGCTTACACCATACACAGCTCCCGAAGCGGACCGGAACCGCGCCTGCACGGACACGAGGGAAGTAGCTTTTTTTAATTTTATAATCATTAGGGGGGGCATCTGCCTGGCTACTGGGGGGGGGGCTATGGGGGCATCTGCCTGGCTACTGGGGGGGCTATGGGGGCATCTGCCTGACTACTGCGGGGGGGGGGGGGGGGGGGGCATCGGCCTTGCTACTGGGGGGGGGCGATGGGGGCATCTGCCTGGCTACGGGGGGGGGGGGGGCTGTGGGGGCATCTGCCTGGCTACTGGGGGGGGGCTATGGGGGCATCTGCCTGGCTACTGGAAGACTATATATGGGGCATCTATCAGTCTACAGGGGGCTATGGGGGGCATCTATCAGTCTACAGGGGGCGCTGTGGAGCATCTCCCTGTCTACAGGGGGCTATGTGGGGCATCTCCCTTTCTATATGGGGCATATTACCTGGTTGCAGAGGGCATATTACTACCTGGATAAAGTGGGCAAAAATACCTATCTACCTACATGGGCAGATATAACTGTCATCTACAGGGGGCTTTATAGCCACTTATCTACCTACAAGTAGTTCTAAAATTATGTCGGCCCTTTAAGGTACGTCGTGAGGCTGATGTGGCCCCCCAGCGAAAACGAGTTTGACACCCCTGGTCTAAGGGCTTCTCTTTTCTAGAGTTTAAAGAGCCAGATGACAACATTGCTGCCCTTATTAAATGGTTTAATCACAATAGATGCAAGTTCTTTAATTTCATTTTTTGTGATCTTGCACAATAATCAAAAATGACCCTATGATTGATTTCTTGAATGTGGTAGAAACAAGTTTAACAAATCAATATTTGGATACATAGATAAGGGTGTAAAATGTTTTTATGATGGTAAGATACAAGTTGAAAACTTATCTGGTTGAGAAATCATCTGTTCTGCAAGTAAAAAAAAAGTATGAACCACTTCTTTTTCAGCCCATGTGGTAAAAAGACCAGATGAATTACATTAATGAAAATTTTGAAAACCTGTTTTCTGCCATATACACTACTCACAAACAGGGACTTTTTTTTTTACTTTTGTTTGAAATTTCTGGATGAACATAACATTTCTTGAATTTTTTTTTGAAAATGAACTAAATGAGATCATCTCATAACTTTAGAATGCACATGTCCAACTGTTCAATGTTTCAGTACTTTTTGCACAATTTTCTGATCTCTAACAAAGAGCTTAACAACAGGTGTTTGATCCCTGAATCTTCCAATACATTTAGAGGATCAATTTGAATTGGGTTTTAAACATTCCTCCTCATCGTGCTGTTCACATTTTGATATCATGAGACCAAGACAACACCTTAGAATTGATCAATAGTACCTCGCCGTTGCGAGACTTCAAGCAGGATGCTCTTAGACAGAACTGGCCACTGAACTTAGTGTCACACAGTGTCATCAGCAGGTTGCAACAGAGAGAGTGGAAGAGTCGCAGAAAGGCAAAGAAGTGGACGTCTTTTGGCTCCATCACACACTGATGACCACTTAATTGTAAACAGTGCCCTGCGGAACCGGAGATGAATGCCACACACCTCCAGGCACGTTTAAGAAAGGTGAGAGGCAACCAAGTGTCACGTCAGACCATTTGCAACCATTCACTTCAGCCTTGTCTGTGTGCTAGGTGATCGGTACCTGATCTGGCTGATGTGTAGCGCTTTCCTTGACCTCTCCAGCATCATTGGGAGCCATCATTTCTGCTCAGAGTGAATCGGATTCCATCACTAAACAGCACTGTGAACCACTGGTCCCTCATTCAGCATTGATGTTTCCTGGCCCATGCAAGACGATAATTGTTTACAATGAAGCGGTCATCAGTGTGTAATATTGCCAAAGGATGTCCACGTCTTTGCCCAATTCAAATCGATCCCCTAAATTTATTGGGGAAAGTCAGGGATCAAACACCTGTTGTGAATTTTTCCATGTAGCTCCTTGTTAGATATCAACAAGTTGTGCAAAAAGTACTGAAACATTGAACAGTTGGACATGTGATTCTAAAGTTAAGAGATGGGCTCATTTAGTTAAGTTACCAAAAATTTAAAAATGTAAAATAAAAAAAAGTCACATATCCTAACTTTTTGTGAGTAGTGTAGATGTAAGTCCTTTACTGTCCTGAATAGATCAA
This sequence comes from Phyllomedusa bahiana, assembly GCA_025379985.1. Lineage (NCBI taxonomy): Eukaryota > Metazoa > Chordata > Amphibia > Anura > Hylidae > Phyllomedusa > Phyllomedusa bahiana. The sequence goes on along the minus strand of JAODAL010003801.1, from coordinate 129,570 downwards.
AATTAGAAGTGGGTCTAGCCAAAGTCCATCCATCGAACACTGGTTCAAAGAGATCTTTAAAATACAACATGATGAGGAAATTATATCCACTAATAACCAAACAGTGAGTAAATATACTCACCGGCCACTTTATTAGGTACACCATGCTAGTAACGGGTTGGACCCCCTTTTGCCTTCAGAACTGCCTCAATTCTTCGTGGCATAGATTCCACAAGGTGTTGCAACGATGCTCAATTGGTACCAAGGGGCCCAAAGAGTGCCAAGAAAATATTCCCCACACATGACACCACCACCACCAGCCTGAACCGTTGATACAAGGCAGGATGGATCCATGCTTTCATGTTGTTGACGCCAAATTCTGACCCTACCATCCGAATGTCGCAGCAGAAATCGAGACTCATCAGACCAGGCAACGTTTTTCCAATCTTCTACTGTCCAATTTCGATGAGCTTGGGCAAATTGGAGCCTCAGTTTCCTGTTCTTAGCTGAAAGGAGTGGCACCCGGTGTGGTCTTCTGCTGCTGTAGCCCATCTGCCTCAAAGTTCGCCGTACTGTGCGTTCAGAGATGCTCTTCTGCCTACCTTGGTTGTAACGGGTGGCTATTTGAGTCACTGTTGCCTTTCTATCAGCTCGAACCAGTCTGCCCATTTCCTTTGACCTCTGGCATCAACAAGGCATTTCCGCCCACAGGACTGCCGCTCACTGGATGTTTTTTTCTTTTTCGGACCATTCTCTGTAAACCCTAGAGATGTTGTGCGTGAAAATCCCAGGAGATCAGCAGTTTCTGAAATACTCAGGACCAGCCCTTCTGGCACCAACAACCATGCCACGTTCAAAGGCACTCAAATCACCTTTCTTCCCCATACTGATGCTCGGTTTGAACTGCAGGAGATTGTCTTGACCATGTCTACATGCCTAAATGCACTGAGTTGCCGCCATGTGATTGGCTGATTAGAAATTAAGTGTTAACGAGCAGTTGGACAGGTGTACCTAATAAAGTGGCCGGTGAGTGTATAACAAGGTATGGAGGAATTGGGTCCTGTTCGCTGATTCCCCGGATTATAAAACATGTACCTAATTCTTGTGTGTATCTGAGAATCTAATGGGTATTTTCTATTTCTCTCTCTGGTCAAATTATTTCTAACATTATCAACAATGCTGGCCTAATTAGCATTATTTAAGGCTATGTTCACACGGGGTAATTTCGGCTCACATTTCGCCACGTATTTGCGCTCTAGTATGGGCGAGATGCTTGCCGAAATTACGATAATGAATGTCAATGGGGCCAGCGGGATGCCGGCCTCCCCGCTCCACGGGAGTGTGCTTGTATCAGCGCGAGCTCCCGAAAGAACATACCCTAAGAGTTGAACTCTGTTGCCCATCGTCTCATTGGCTCGCCATTTTTACATTAGTACAAAACTGATAGTTTCAAGACATACTGACGTCCTTGCAAGAAATAAAATGTAACCTATACAACCGATATTGGTTCACAATTCATTCAAATTCTATTTACAATCATAATTACTTTAATAAAACAAATAAATCTTGTACACAAAGGATTGCCATATGGGATTCTGCCAGAAATACAAACGTGATGCATTGGAGTAGTAAAGGAGATGCCGGAGAAGTAAAGGCTAGCAAACAGCATAAGTCCAAATGAGAACAATAGTAATATTGAGGGACTCTCTTTGCATGGAGACTAAAGTGTGAGAAGTTTGATATCATACATTACAGACCTGTTCCCTATGGTTACATTTCCAGAATAATAAAGATATCCAAGGCTTAGGGCTTGTTCACACGGCGTTTTGGATCCTTTTTACGGATCCGTTTTTGACAGTTGAAAAGCGCATCCGGAAAGCAGTTGTTACTTTATTTGGATCCGTTTTGAATGCTTTTTCACTTGCGTTTTACGCATCCGCTTTCCGGATGCGTTTTCAGAATTGGAGTCAGTCAGTCTCTTTCTCTCTCTCCTCCCGCAGCACTTCAAATCTCCCTCCTCCCGCTGATCAGCTCCAGCTGATCAGCGGCCGCCCGCCCACACCTCGCTCCAGCTGATCAGCGGCCGCCCGCCCACACCTCGCTCCAGCTGATCAGCGGCCGCCCGCCCGCACCTCGCTCCAGCTGATCAGCGGCCGCCCGCCCGCACCTCGCTCCAGCTGATCAGCGGCCGCCCGCCCGCACCTCGCTCCAGCTGATCAGCGGCCGCCCGCCCGCACCTCGCTCCAGCTGATCAGCGGCCGCCCGCCCGCACCTCGCTCCAGCTGAGCAGCGGCCGCCCCCCCCCACACCTGTTTTCAGTGATCAGCGGTTCCCGCCCACACCTCGCCCCAGCTGATCAGGGCCCCCCCGCCCGCACCTGTCAGCTGACCAAACGGCCGCCCCCCCCGACTCGCTCCAGTGATCAGGGGGGCCGCCCGCCCACCCCTCGCTCCGCTGATCGCGGCCCCGCCCACACCTCGCCCCAGTGATAAAAGGGGCCGCCCCCCCGCCCCGCTCCAGTGATCAGCGGCTGCCCGCCACCTGTTAGTGATCAGGGCCCCGCCCGACCTGCTCCAGTGATCAGGGGGCCCCCCGCCCGCACCTCGCTCCACTGTTCGCGGCCCGCCCGCCCCACCTCGCTTAGTGTCAGCGGCCGCCCCCCCACCTGCCCCAGCTTTCAGGGCCCGCCGCCCGCACCTCGCTCCAGTGATCGGGCCGCCCGCCGCACCTCGTCCAGTGATCAGGGGCCGCCCGGGGCCCCACTCGCCAGCGTACGGCGCCCGCCGCCCTCGTCCAGTGATAGCGGCCGCCCGCCCGCACCTGCTCCTACTCGGTGCTGCAGTGTCTCCTGCCCACTCACCGATCCAGGGCCGTTCCTAGGTAAATTTCCTGGGGGCGGGTGAAGAAAAATTTCCCCCCCCCCCCCCCCCCCCCTTTTCCCCCATTAAATAGTGCGCACAATAAAACACGTGTATACCATCAACCAAAGCCAAAATTACAGAAAGCTTTACCACAATGTGCACAATAAAATTATAGTAATGTCATACAGTTCCCAAAATAAACCGTACCAACCAGAACCCCCAAAGCCCCTAACCACAAATCACCGCACATAGTGACCGAAATACAAAAAACTTCCTTTACTGAGTATAAACCTTTATACTTCCCCTATATTCCCCATCAGTGCCCCATACAGGGTGGTACCAGTGTACACGGCTCTGCAGACATATAAAATGAAAACAGTAAATTATTCTGTGACTCAAGGAGACGTCTCTAAGAGTTTTTCTCCTTTTCTTTTTCTTTTCCATTGTCCCGACGCCGAGGGATACTCTGCCTTCACGAAAAATTTACAAAAAAACTCTTAAGACCCTAAAATTATCGCATTTCACCTTTTCCTACCCCTTATAAAAAATCCCCATCTATTGACCCTATGGTAGCCATGTAATATGCCCCCTGTAGCCTGTAGTTGCCCCCTTAGCCCCGTAGTAGCCCCCCGTAGTAGTATGCCCCCCCCCAAGATAGATGCCCCTGTAGCCCGTGAGCCCCCATAAAACATTTTGATGCCCCCATAAGCCGTGTGTCCCCGTAGCCGTGTGCCCCCCATAAACGTAGATGCCCTGTAGCGTTTATGCCCCCTTTTCAGTAGATGCCCCTTAGCAGTGATTCCCCTGAGCCAGCGATTCCCCCTGTAGCCAGCGATGCCCCTTTAGCCGTGATGCCCCCTTGAGCAGTGATGCCCCCCAGGGTGCCCCCTTTTCGCCGGATGCCCCCCTTTTTAGCCAGGTCTCCCCCGGAGCCCCCTTTAGCCAGGATGCCCCCCCTTGCAAAACCGGATGCCCCCCCGGGTGCCCCTCTTGCAGCCCCGGTTCCCCCCCGGGCCCCTTTGTAGCCAGGATGCCCCCCCTTTTATCCATGGTGCCCCCCTTTTAGCCAGGATTTTCACCCCTTTTTAGCCAGGTGCCCCCCCGGGTGCCCCCTTGTTGCCGGATGCCCCCAAAAGGGGGCCCCCCTTGCAGCCCGGATGCCCCCAGGATGTCCCCTTTTTAGCCCGGATCCCCCTTGTGCCAGGATGCCCCCCTTTCAGCCAGGATGCCCCCCGGATGCTCCCCTTTTTAGCCAGGGTGACCCCCCTTTTAGCCGGATGGCCCCAGGTTTCCCCCCTTGCAGCCAGGAGCCCCCGGAGCCCCCCTTTTTGCCCGGATGCCCCCCCGGGTGCCCCCTTTTTTAGCCCCCTAGATGCCCCCTAAGTAGTTCTAAAATAACAAAAGATATTTACCTGGTCCGCGGTCTGGTCCGGAGCTGTGAGCGGTGAAGCGGTGACCCTCCCCGCGCTTACGCTGCAGCGGGCCCCAGAGGTCTCCCCGGCGGCAGAGCTGAGCGCCGAGGAGATCCCGGGGTACGGGGGGCGGGGTGAGAGTGTGCGCCCCTGTGACGTGATACAGGGGGGAGTCAGGGGGGAACGATCCGTCCCGCCTCCTCCCGGGAGCTGCTGGCTTTCGGATGTTTTTAAAAAATTGCGCAGGTTAGGGGGGCTCCTCCCGGGGGGCAGGGCGGGGGGGCCTGGCGCCCAGGGCGGGGCCCCCGCCCGCGCCCCCCTAGGAACGGGCCCTGACCGTCACATGCAGCCGCGCCGTTCCGCGATCCACTGCGTCAGTCACCCGCGATCCACCAACCAGGAAAACTGCGCTTGTCGCATCCCCTTTCGGGAAGCGCAGCTGTACGTACCAGGAGTGTGGAGCGCTTTTGGACAGGTGCCAAAGGCGGACTCCATTATCTCCTATGGGCGTTCAGTTGCGTAAAACGCAAGAAGAATTGTCATGTCAATTCTTAAAGCGGATCCGAAAAGCGCAGCGCAGGAGAGCTCTGAAAAGCGCATCGCTGATCTCCCGTGAGAACAGCGATGCACTTTTGCCATTGAACTCAATGTTAATCACACTGACAATTGTTAGATCTGTTTTGCGGATCCGTCAACGGATCACAAAAACGCCGTGTGAACAAGCCCTTATACTTCTGACTCTATTTTACTAATTTCTTCAAACAAAAAAAAAATTAATTTGTATACACAAACATTTGCTTTGTAGCAATACCACAGAATTTATAAAAACCTGGTAGTACAAGAATTCATCATGAGTTCTGATTGTTCATACCCAAAGTCTTTATGAATCCAGAAGCAGTATTTCTTAGGATTCCCAATAGACCTATTTGGCCCATCACTGTAGCGACGTTTTGGAAGACAAAGCTTTCTTTTCTCAAGCATGCACAGTTCATGTCAAGACTCACTTAAATACTACTCCCGATGTCACATGACCTCCCACTCTAAGGTTAAAAACTTAATTCAGACCTTTTGGTATTAATGATTCCAATTTATGGATCCAATAGGCTTCCCTTTGTAGGAACCTGGATCCAACCTCATTTTCATTCCTGTTACTTCTTCTAATATGCACCATCTTAGTTCACCCTATGTTTACATATCAATTGTTTGAACTATCTTGCTTAAAATAAGATTTAAAGGGCTTTTCTCACTATAATGATTAGCTTTTAACATGTAGGGAAAGTTAAATAAAGACTTACAAAATACTTAAAGGAGTTGTCTCACTACAGGGATTGCTTTTTATGTTAAAGATCTTGCAGAAAGAAGTCACTTTGCAATATGTGTCCATTACCAGTGTCCTACCTTTTCCTAGATATCCCCTCTTGTATGGTCTGCATCAGCTCCTCAGGTCGCTATAGCTACAGACCTGTTTGATTTATCCTGATAGGCTGCCAGTGCTGGTCACTATAGCTACAGACCTGGCTTCTACTGCAGCCTAGTAGAAGCCAGTAAACACGCCCCTGAATTCAAAGTGAACCAGGAAAACAGAACTGAGGTAAGATGAATCGATGTAGTGAAACAACCCTTTTAACTCTTTTTATATTCTCCTGGTCAGGAGGTAAGAGAGATTTTGTTAGCTCTGAGTGCACAAAAGTATCTCTAGGTTACCAGCCATACCTACCTTCTTGATTAGACAAAGAGCAGGGAGTGATGTCACTATAGTCAGATAAAGCAGAGTCTTTAACAAAATTAGATTGTTTACCTTTGTTAAGCACTTGTTTTCACTTTTTGAAGCTCTGTAGCTTTGTTTACTAAATTAAATATCCTGAATTTATGTCACTGTAACAGGAATAGCTACTTTAAGCGTATCTAAATATGCTAATCACTGCTATAGACCCACCCACAGCCTGACCAGGCAGTGTGAGTTTGCAGCTGCCTCTGATTCTGTGAAATAGCATGCAACAATGTTTGCTGAACTCTTCATAGACCAGGCAGATCTAGCACACCAAGTATAATTTATAGACCACGTAGATGCTGTACTATGTGCTGTGCCTTTAGTAGGAGCAGCAGTTATATAGCATTGGTGGGGAAGGGGTTTTCTCACTACAGTGATTAGCTTTAAACATGTAGGGAAAGGTAAATAAAGACTATTATCAAATGCATTGCTGTTCTAATTTTGTTTGATTTCAGAGATAGAGGAGATTTAATTTCCCGCTGCGTACACAAGCTTCCCTGATTTACCGACCAACTCTTTCTGCTCTTATTGCTCCAGCAGCCCTGTCTGACCATGATTATGTCACTCCTTGCTGTGCCTCCTCAGTAAAACAGGAGCTTGTTTATCTATGTTAATGACAAACTTTAGAGCTCTGTAGCCTTCCTAGTTACTCTCTACACTCTTATTTTAGCAATGTCTTTGTAACAGGATCAGCTAGGAATATGTCAAGCACTGCTGTAGAGCCAGCCACAGCCTGGCCAGGATGTGAGAGCCTGAAGCTGCCTGTGGCTCTTTGAAACATCGTGGTGAGACTCTGTGTCCTATAGGTTGTCTGTCATTGCACACTATCTGACAAGAGAATTGAGCTTAGCTACTGCACCAGACCTAGTCTGTGGGCCAAAGTAGGACTGTTTATGGATGAAACAGCCATATTTTTTTTAATTCCTGTACAACCTTTTGAAATTATTTAAATTGTGTTATACACATCCAAAAATTATTTGTTATCAAGTGTAACCATTAAAGAAATTGGCTTTTCAAACAAAACCACTATTCATATGTGCTCCCATACTCAAACTCCCCTTTTATGAGCCAGATCATAGAGCCAGGGCATAGCTATAAGGGGTGCAGAGGTAGCAGTCACTACCGGGCCCTTCAGCCTGATTTCTCTTTCTGCACTGGGGCCCAGGAGCTTCAAGTTACGCCTCTGCAGAGAGCAGCTCCGATTCTATGGACTGGGCCATTCATTGACATGTAATGCTTTATTCACGCTGCAGAAGAAATGTTTGACTAGTCCTGGTTTCCTTTGGAGCCAGCAGCTGAAGTAAGATAACCCGGCTCCACAGTGATCCGCAAGCGTCAAGTAAAGAGAAACTCTTGAAGGTTGTCTGACTGTAGATTTATCATTTTTCTTTCTAGAAATGGATGGTCCACATCAAAACATTTTTTAAAACATAAAAATATATATAATTGTATGTGCACCCTGCTCAGTTGAAGGATGAACACTTAGGATGCATCTACATGGCAAAGACCAAATACCGGTAAGGAAATGCCGACCGCTATTTGGGCTTTTTTTGGCACACAAGGGGATGGCTTTTGTCAGCGGTTTGCGGATTCAAGCCGTCCCCCTTCACACCCACATGTTCATGTTCCGCCCTAAAACTGGGCAGAAGAATGAACATGTTCTAAGTTTTTCAGACCACCGGCGGTGTCAAAAACCGTCCAGCGGAAAATCCGTGCAGTGGGGACTCCTGCAGGGATTTTCTATTTAACTCAATGTAAAAGGTTGACAGTCGGTTTACAAACGGTTTTCAAATCCAAAAACCATCTGTAGAACCGACTGAAAACCTGTGCCGTGGGGACAAAGCCCTTATGCAGCTACAAGAGGGGGTTTTATGATCAAATACAGTCTCCTGTTCCGGCCTGCTTAATGAGTAATCTGTATACAATACATGATGTATTAAGGGTATGTTCACATGACATATTTTGAAGCTTATTGTAAAATATGCGGCGTCATTCACACAACGTGGATTTTATAAACGTATTTGCGGAGAGTATCTAGAGACGATTTTATTTACATAATTTAAGTGCCTTATCAATTCTTGAGCCGTTTAGGTGAGTAAAATCCCCACAGGAAACAATGGGGATAGGATTTTTCCAAATATGCTTCTAAATAGGCCTCTAATCAGGTGTTTTTTGAAGATTAAACTTATAATTAAAAATTTGTTGTGTGAACATACCCTAAAGGAGTCTTCCTCAGAAAGGACTTTCATCACCTATCCACAGGAGCACTGTGCTCGGCTGCCTCTGTCCGTTCTATAGCCTTTGATTTTGTCCAGTTTGGACAACCCCTTTAACAATAAGAGAACACACATACTGTTATAGTGGGTCTGGATATGACAAAGCTTTATTAGAATGGTCCCCTGTGTTGTGACCACACAACATTGCTGCCACTCAAGATGGATGTTTTGGGTATTGAATATTTAGGTAGTTTGGGTCACTACTAAATAGATGTATGGAATCACCCAGTAAACGTAGATTATGTTCAAATTTACTATATAAATACCTTTCTTTTAAAGGGGTTTTGCCACAATCTCATTTCATCCCTCCAGCTCTGTGTGCTCAGAAGGGGACGTGTGTGATTTGTTTGCATTGCATATCATGTGACCCAGCAGGATGACATCACCATGCCTTTCCTCTCTGTAGTCAAAGAAAGGTCTGTTTATGTGTAGAACTGTGAGTAGCTACATTGTAGCTCAGAGGTAAAACATTTGCCTCCAGGCACAAGGGTCCTCGGTTCAAATCCCTGCAGGAACCAAACCTGTGGATTTTATTTCTCTTTATCAGTGCACAGACCTGATTGAGATTTCTTTTTTTTAAATTTATTTGCACTGTTTGACTACTTACTAAGGAGTACAGAGGACCTGGGGTTTGAACACTCAGTAGCTGGAGAGAGAGGAGAAGTGATGTCTGAGCATGTGCGACCAGGACTGAGAAGCTGTCAGCCCTGGTCGTATTCCCTGGAGACGAGCTGTAAACAATGGATCACTAAAGGAGCAGCTTAAACAAAAACGGTGCAGAATTTTTAATAATGATGAATGGTGAAAATGTTTATTATTTACTTTACAAACTTCACACGTCAATTTTACTTCATGGCAAAACCCCTTTAATGTTAGTTGTAGGTCTTGTCAATTAAGAGATAATATTTTATAAGAAGAAGATAACCATTGTATAAATTAGCATCACAAACACAAAAAAACATCATAAACTCATATTTGTTTGATAAAATACAGAATTTATTGTACATTGAATTCCATCGAGGAGACCTCCACCAGATTATGCAGTCACAATTTATCGTTGACTCAGGCTCTGGTGTCATCAGCTTTGGTGCAGGGCTGGTAGTTACAGACGCATTCGGTGAAGATTTTGATTTGGACTATGATGTGAGACTTTGTTGCAGGACAGTAAAGCTCTACAGACTTTACAATAATGGAACTTCTCACTGGCATGCAGCAACCGCACCTGCTCTCAATTGACTGGAAGTCATCGTCATACCTAAAAGACAATCAAAATCATAAGCAAAAGGCATAGCCACAAAGTATATCTGTGCTTAAAAGGAATCTGTCACATTTAACATACTATAGGTTATAGAGCAGGATGAGCTGAGCAGATTGATATATTGCTCTGTGGGGAAAGGTTCAGTAGAACTTGTAGTTTATTCATTCGAATTGGTGCATACTCTGAGTTAAGGAGTCAAGTAGGCGGTCTTATAAGTGATTGTCAACTAACTGTATGTGCATACTCATACAAGAAAGGCTGTCAACTGCTTATAAGGCCAAGTGCCTAACAGGACCGCAGATAGTATGTACAATGTGACAAATCCCCTGTGAGAAAAGACACATACACAACATGGACATATTCTGTAATCGAGGCAAGAAACCTAAGGTTCAGCAGATAGTTACATTATAGGTCCATACATAACAGAAAGCAGGACATTGCCTTTTCAGCAATAGGACTTTTAAGTATCTGAACATACATATCACCATGTACAGCATGGATTGTTGGTAAGAGGAGCTCTCCCTCGGATCCATGACCAAATCATTTTAGTGTGTGCTTGTATCCCAATTTCCATGAAGGAATAGGAAAACTTTTAGTCTACAATTGTTTGATGCCCAATGACTTGCACATGACTCCCATGGTGCATATTGTTACAGTTGGTCATCAGGTCAAATTTTCATGTCTGATGCGCTTGCATGCAACATTGTCACCATATAGAGGTTAATGACCCTCAAGATGAGCTTTCTTCCCAATTATAAGTCTGACCCTCCTAATAAGTTATTAGACGCCGAACACTGAGACACGCTGACAGTGTCTGTGAAGCGCTGAGATCGGCGTCTCTGCTTCAGTTTTGTAAGTAGCCTGTATACTTTGGGCTCATATATAAACAATGGCAAACTTGTGACCGGAGGATTTGTGAGTATAATGTGTTCTACATTTACCTATTTTTGATCCACTGATCAGCTTTGTATGTCCTCCTTAATCCACTTTAATGGTATATGTCATTTGCCCCTGATGAATTCCCCTACTAACTGGGGAAGGAAACGCGTCGGATGGAATTGGAATTATCTGGGCACATCTATTTCTAAATAGGGCCTGTATGGACTTACTGTTTGGGGTCTATTTGATACTATTGTGGTTTATTTGATATTTGTCAGGAACTTTAGGGTGTATTAAGGATGTGTAGCCCTAGGCTCCTGATGAGGCCGTGCTTATAGGGACGATGACCTCATGATTTTTCAGGGCGGGTATTTTTGTAGGGTGCATCAGGGTTAGATCTACTCTATATCTGGTGCCTTGTTTTTCCATTCACCTTGTGTATAGGTATATAAAATAAATAAACTCTCTTGTGGTTCTTACCTTTTAGACTATATAGTTTTAGAGTATTACCAGTAAAAGTTATGTTTTATAGTCTTGTCCAGTGATTTTTTTTTGTATTTTTTTGAGACTATTCATTGGCTTTTTGGTGTTAAGAGTCACATTTATTTACTCTTATTCTATTTTCCTTCTAACAAGTTGTAGAAATATTGTGGTTTTTGCAAGGACTTTGGACAATCACTGCAAAACTGCAAATTTACCAAAACATGTGACCAACCTTCAACTCATACAAAATTGCTTATGGTTCTTACCCTGATTCAGATTCGCAGAGTCCCTGGCATTTGGTCAATGGTACTTCACTGGAACAGTTATCCTTGGTGAGGATATGCCTGTATTCATGTGCACTGCATTTAGATGCTAAAGATAAAACCGAAAGCCTGGTTAAGTACAGAGTAATTCTAAAACATATATACGATTAATAAAATAATTTTTAAATCTGGTGTTTAAGTCCAAAGACATGGCTTGAGCTGATATAATACTTTGTATAGCACTAGCATATTCTGCACTAATTTACCCTTCAGGGGGTAAGAAAATATGCAAAATCATACATTACAGAATAACAATGATCAAATCAAAGTTGTCCCTTTCTGAAAGGTCTTACAGCTTAGAAGGGAATTGGAATGACACAAAAAGTAATAAGTGCTTGTTTTGCCAGTCACCAGTGTCTGTGAATGCAATATTTAACATACATCAGGGCACAAGTAATTTGTGAAATACTGTTGAATTAAGAAGTGGAGGGTGTCAAAAGGAAGGGAGACAGATTAGGGAATTTGGTAGACCTGGTTAAAAAGATGTGCTTTGAGGGTGGGGTTGGCTTAAATCTGACCCATTCCGTTATCCTGGACAGAGGGGACCGATACCTGGGGTTTTGCAAGTATCACCTATCATGGATCTCTAGGTTATACTAAGTTGTCTATACTGGTCATTCTATATATGGTGGTTCTGAGTTTGCCATACCGTTGCCCTTATGAACCCTGCTGTTCATAAGGGGGAAACGCGTTGGCTTGGTATAGGGCATGATATCTGTTATATGTTGTTTATATTTGAATATCATTTCCACATATACATATATATATATTATATATATGTTATATATATATATTATATATAATATATTATATTATATTATATATATATTATATATTATATATATTATATATTATATATAGTTCTATTACATACCAGAAATTGAATTGGAATATATTGCTGATGGATAGTAATATTTCATAGATAATATTAGTGTGCTTTTGCTTGGGATACACTTGCAATTTTTACCTATTCAAATTCCCTGCATGGTATCACATTTATTATTATTAGGTAGGGAATATTTAGGGATTGTTAGTTAGGTATTAAGTTCCTGGGGCGCCCTTGTTGGGGCGGATACCCTACTTATTTTTGTCAGGTTAGGGTTTGTCTTTGTAGTAGTTTTGTAGGGTGTTTACAGGGTTAGTATAGGTTTTTAATAATAATTTAATAAAGGTTAATTTTTATCTATATTATTTAGTTGATAAGTGATGTCTATGATGTAGTGTGGTTTCTTTGAGGGTGTATGTAAAATTGTGGATTTTGGGTACTTATTTGTCTGTAGTGTCCCATGCCAGAGAACTAGTGCAGCACAACAAAAGTCTTGGAAACAGGAATAGGAAGTTTAGAGTATGGAGAAATTTAGTCTTGGATCATTAGCAGAATGTGATAAATGGGTAGAGTGTGGTAGACAGATGACAGAGGACATGAAAGGTATTGCAGCACTGAGAAGAACTTTGTGAGTGAGGGTAATAAGTTTCAATTGTATTTTAAAGTGAAGTGGCAATCCATGCAGGGTAGAAGCATCAGTGTAGCTTAAGGATAGAAAGATGAGTCTGCATTTATAAGATGGGAGAGGAAAAGACTGGTTGATAATGAGGTACAATATTCAAAACAATAATAAGAGTTTTTGCTGTTTTCACAGAAATAAGTGGATTCCTTGGATTTTTTTGAGATGTAATTGAATTTGGGGAGTGAATCACAGATCCCAGTCCAACATGAAACTGAGACAGGTGGTGTATCACATACTAAAACTGATACCTTTATAATCAATTTGGCATCTAGTTAAAAATAAAGTTCCCCAATTAATCTGTTCTGTGCTTTGATACAAAACATTATAGATCTTGATACTCTTTGATTAGTAATTCCTAGACTGATTAATATCATACACAACCCATTACAGGTGATCATTGTGATGTTAGGGGTTTAGTCTTTCAGGTTCCTCTTTTGTTAGTATGCTATTTTTCCTGTAAATACAGAGCTATTTAAGTCTCTGTATTCTGCTGTATAGGAACTTGTCACCGAGATACAGAATTGCTTATATGTAGGAATGTTACCATCATTTGACATCCAAAGAAGCACATCAATATTAATGAAATGTTAGGAGATAGAATACCAATAGCTCCATATATGCAAAACCACAGCTTTCACAGTTCAAGGTTCGTATGGTGCCATAGTACGTCCGTGTGCATCCATGTGTGAACATGGATCTGAGTGATGTAAGGCACATTTACACTTGCACAAGATAAACTACATTAGTTCCTAGTAAGTCTGGATGACTGAAGGTAATTAGTCATTTTCTTGGACCTCCAGGGTAGTTTTAGTTTTTTTTTTATACTTTCTTCCCTCACTTATTTTACATCTATTACACTCAAGGTTAGGCCAATTAGTTGGCAGCTTGCCCAGTGAATACATAAAGTGAACAGGAAGACATTTATCAATAACCTCCTGCATGGCGATGGTACAAGGTAGCATAACCTTGACACTGTATTAAGCCATACAAGCAGTGGCTTATTTGAGTTGTGTCAAGAGTAAAGTTTCTGTCCTGAGACTTTTAGCCGCAATCCTGAGAAATATTTGGGGAAGATTTAATACTCCAATGTCGAATTTTTATATGTTCAACAAAGGAGATATTGCGGTTACGTTGTGGTAAACTTAATCTCTTAGGGCCACATGTATGAAACTGTTTAGGTCTAAAACTCACTTTTTTGCCCATAGGTTACTATTGTCAAAAAAGTGAGTTTCAGACCTAAACAGTTTTCATACATGTGGCCCTTAATGTATATGTCAATATGAATGTATGGATTTTGACAAGTTGGTTGCAACTTTTGGATTCAAAAAGGCACAGTTAACCCACCATTTGCTTCAGTAGTACCAATACAGTAGCTAGTGTATCCCATCCGAACTAGCTGGTGTAGGTAAAGACGGATTACAGGAAAAAATCTTAATAAAGCCTTGTTCAGATGATGTGGCTGTATTATGGCTACAAGACTTCTCCCTCTACAGTTTAGGTGAATTGAATCTAAACTGCAATAGGTTGTTATGGTCATTTTTTTTTTATTATTATTATTATTATTATTATTATCATCATGTATTTTGTAGCGCCATTGTTTCTAGGGCGCTGCACAGTTTAGGCGGGTACATAAATAACATTGGTCAAACAATTACAAAGGGACACTAAGTGACTAACAACTGGTACAGAGGGAGAGAGGTCCCTGCCCGCGAGGGCTTACAATCTACAGGGAAGGGGTGAAGAGACAGAAGGTGAGGGGCAGACATGTTTGTGGGGCGGAGCAGTGCAACACGGTTAATGTTGGTTATAGGCAATCCTGAAGAGGTAAGTTTTCAGGTTACGTTTGAAGCCAGTGAGAGAGGGGGAGAGTCTGAGGTGTTGGGACAGTGAGTTCCAAAGTGTGGGGGAAGCCCGAGAGAAGTCTTGGAGACGGTTATGTGAGGAGGTGATAAGAGGAGGGCAGAGGAGAAGGTCCTGTGAGGAGCGGAGGTTGCGGGAGGGGAGGTATTTAGAGATTAAGGCAGAGATATATGGAGGGGAGAGGTTATGGAGAGCCTTGTAGGTCAAATTTGCTAGCTTGAACTGGATTCGCTGGGCAATGGGTAGCCAGTGAAGGGATCGGCAGAGGGGAGAGGCAGGGGAGTAGCGAGGAGAGAAGGGAATCAGATGGGCAGCAGATTTAAGGATGGTTTGGAGGGGAGCGAGGGTGCTAGCTGGGAGGCCACAGAGAAGGATGTTGCAGTAGTCGAGGCGGGAGATGACGAGGGCGTGGACAAGCATTTTTGTGCTTTCAGAGTTAAGAAATTAGCAGATTCGGGAAATATTTTTTAGGTGGAGGTGACAGGCAGAGGTGAGGGTTTGGATGTGCGGATTGAAGGTTATCAAAGGTTATCCCAAGGCAGCGGACCTGTGGTGCTGGTGAGAGAGTGTAGCCATTGACAGTGATAGAGAGATCAGGTGGAGGACTAGAGTGGGTCGGTGGGAAGATAATAAATTCAGTTTTCTCCACGTTTAGATTTAGGAGACGGGAGGAGAAGAATTAGGAAATGGACAAAAGACAGTCAGGGATCCGGGAGAGAAGAGAGGTGACATCTGGGCCGGAGATGTAGAGTTGGGTGTCATCAGTATACAGGTGGCATTGAAAGCCGTATGAAGCTATGAGCTGACCCAGACCAAGAGTGTAGATAGAAAAGAGTAGTGGGCCCAGGACTGACCCCTGGGAGACACCAACAGAGAGAGGCCGGGGGGAGGAGGAGGAGCGAGAGTGAGAAACGCTGAATGTCTGATCAGTGAGGTACGAGGAGATCCAGGAGAGGGCCAAGTCCCTGATGCCAAGGGAGGAGAGGATGTGTAGGAGAAGTGAATGGTCGACAGTGTCAAAGGCAGAGGAAAGGTCTAGGAGGAGAAGCACAGAATAGTGGCGTGAGGCTTTGGCACTTGCTAGGTCGTTGGTGACTTTGGTTAGGGCGGTTTCAGTAGAGTGGTGGGGATGGAAGCCCGATTGGAGCGGGTCAAGGAGAGAGTTGGTGGAGAGATGCGAGGACAGTTGAAGTTGAACGTGTTGCTCAAGGAGTTTAGAGGCGAATGGAAGCAGTGAGATGGGCCGATAGTTGGACAGTGAGGAGCGGTCAAGAGATGGTTTCTTTAGGATGGGGATCATCTAGGTACAGTGAACTGTTTGGAGTCTGGATTATTACAGATACTAAAGTGCAGCCAAATTTGGAGTAACTATATGCAGTCTAATAGCATATTTAAGAGACAAGTAGTGTCCCCCAAACCAGAATGTCACCAGAAGTAAGAAATAAAACAGGACCTAACTATTGCCATGTATGACAAGCAGGTCACCGAGCATAGACAATGATGACCATAAAAGAAAATGTGAATAAGAACACAAAGTGGCCCTGACAAAGTCAACTTAAGCTGTGCTCACATCTGGAACCTTCATTGCAGATTCCAATTGATGGGTGCCATGCCGGAACCCTACAGACCCCATTATACATCAGTGAGGGTTAAATTGCACTGGTTATAGCCATCATATGACAAATCCAGCATTGTGTTGTGTTTCCTTTTGTAAATGGAAGCCAAGACACAAATGTAACCAGAGACTTAAAGGAAAAATCTGGAACTGCTTGAAACCAAGTACAGGCAGATTGGACACAGGTGAGTGTTTACTTTGAACAACTTTCAATCCTAAAATATACTTGGGTAAGATCTAATATCTCAGAGGGTAACCTACATAAAATGGAGCTATTACATACTGTAAATGCAGGTTTCACATGAAATTAAGATCAAGAACGTATTAATGATCATGAAAACTGAAAATATTTTGTTGAAAGTAAAGTGAACTATAGTAATGCCAAGAATAGCATAACCAATTGATCAGCAGTCAAACGATGGCTTGTGGTGAAGGATAGTGGATCTTCTGCACAAAGCGGAACCTACATAAAGTGTTCTGAGTGAAAAAAACGCAAGCTTGTTTTTTCTTAGAAAAATGGGCCCCAATTTCCTAAAATTTAAGTTGGTTTGTTGGGGGGAATTGGGGTTTTAACCCCTAATTTAGTTTTGGAAACCCAAACCCAGTAGGGGAATTTTTAACATTTGGTTTTTAAAGCCAAAACATGATTTGGGTTTAAAAGGGAAAATTTAGATTTGTTTTAAATTTTTGTTTTGTATTTTGGTGAAAGGAAATTTGGCCGAATAAAAAGGGTTTGGGGATTTTTAAATGTACAAAAGCAACCCTGTTTGAAAATTTTATATTTAAATTTTGGGGGGGAAAAAAACAAAATTCAGGGTTAAAAATTTGTTTTAAAAAATTAAAAAGGGGTTTAAAAATCTAATATTGAATTTTTAGAAGTGAAAAACCTCCCCCTCAAGTTGAGTTTTTTCATTAAAGTACTTGGATAAAATCAGGGCCCTTTACAGGAAAAAAAATTTTGGGTTTTAGTGTGTTTTTAGGGGGTTATTTTTCCAACCCTGGGCATGTTTTTAAAACCCAATTTAAAATTTTGATAGGTTTTTATAGAAGAGGAGGAATTTTTTTTCACAGGATTGTTGCCCCCAGGGAAAGGGGGATTTTAACCCTTTTGGGGCCCAAATTTTTTTAGACATTTTTTCCCTTTCAAAACCCTATTTTGTGCAAATAGAAAACTGTTTTACAGAAAACTTTCTTTTAAATTTGAATGTAGATTAAAAAAAAACCTAAAAAGAAGTTCCCTAGAAAAGGGTTACGTTCCCTTTTTGCATTTAATGAGGTTTTCTCATCTTTAAAATTTAGGGCATCCCATAGGTTATAGGTGGGGAAAATGCCCCAAATTTTTAAAATGAGGTTCCCAATGGAGGAGGGGGGTTTGGGAAAAGGTATCATTTGAAAGATCTTTGAGGTCCCAAAAGGGGTGTGATTATCAAAAAATTAAATGGTCCTTTTAGATTAGCCCTTTTTAAGTCAAAGTTAATTTTAGTACAGCTAATTATTATGATCACTAAGAATTAGCAGCATTTTATTTAGAAGAAAACAAGAAAAATAATACATGTTTAAGGCTAAAGTTAAAAATTTTGAAATTTTCGTTTTTTAAAAGGTGTTTAACTTGAAGGGGCTTTTTATGGGAAATTAAATTTATAAATAATTGAGGCAAAACATTTTCCCATGTGGGGTGTAGGGGGGATGTGATGTGGTTTTGTGATGTTTTGTATGGTAAAGGGGATATTGTGTTTTTGTAGGGGGGAAAAAAAAAGGTTGTTTGAGTTGTGGGATTTTGTGTTTAGAAAGAATTTAGGGATTAATTGGGGTTTAAAAAAGAAGGGGAAGGGATTGGGGTTATGGTAGTGGTTGGGCTAATAGATGTATTTGGAAATTAGAGGAAAATTGGAAAAAATGTTTGGTAGGGTTGGGGTTTTTCTTTTAGTATTAGGGGTAATTGTGGTAAAAGGGAAGCGGGGGCAGGGGGGGGGTTTTAAGTAGTAGAGGGCCCTTTAAGGATTATTTGGGAAAATGGGGAGGATATGGTATGTTGTAGGGTTGGGTTTTGGTATTTTTTGGGAGTTGAAAGACTGTTGATGGGGAAAGATGGTACTGAAAAAATAAAATTTTAAAGAAAAAAAATTGTGACATTTTTTTAAAGGGTTTTATTGCTGTTAAAATAAGGGTATAAAAAAATTTTTAAAATTGGGAAAAATTAGGGTTCCCCGGAAATTTTACAAAAAATTCCCATTGTTTTTTTTTTTGGCCCCCAAATGATAGGAGGGGTTTAAACCAAATTTTCCCAAAGGGAATGATGTCTTTCTAGAAAAACTGGGGAAATAAGGGTACGTTTTGGGGAAAAAAAAAAAATTACCCCTTTTTGACTTTTATGGTTCTATGTTTGGAAATAAAAATCAAACATTGGCCCTTAGAGGGTCTTTAACTTTTTTTAAAAAAAAACCTCGAGAAAAAACAACAGTTTGGAAAAATTACACTGTGTTTTTTGGGGAAAATAAATTAAAAAAAGGGAAAAACCCTTTGGGGGTGAAAAATTTTAACCCCTATACCGCAAGAACCGTAGCTTTTTTGTTTTTACCCTCGGGAAAGAAAAAATTTAAAGTGATTTTTTTTCCGCATTTAATTTATAATTTTTGTTTGGGTTCTAATTGAACCAGAATTTTTTAAATTTTCCCAAAACCCACTATTGGTCTTTTATTTCCCCCTGTCGTGGTGATTTCCCCTGGCCCTGGGGGGGTTTCCCGCCACCCAGATTCAATTTCCCCTTGTTCGTTTCTGTTTCGGGTGAAAATTCCACCTTATGGTTTGAGGCCCAGTTCCTGGTTGTTTTCTGTGACCCTGCCCCCTTTTTCTGCTGTGCTGTTTGCTGGGGTTCCCTGATTTAAAACCTGTGTTACCCAAAGTTTTTTCTTTGGGTTTTCCCTGCTGTGCGGGGATTTCCTTTAATTATGTTTATCTCTGCTGTTAGTTGCAATTGTAAAAAGTTTTTTACCTCCCGGGGGGACTTTTCCCCCTCCTACAGCTTAAAACTGTGTTACTTTTCCTTTTTCCCCCAAATCCCCGGTGTTTTTATTTCTGCATTTCCGCTGATGCGAGTCCCCAGGTCGGGGGGTGGGGGCCCCCGTAAAAAAAGCCCATGGCTTTTAAAGATCTTTCCCTGGGTGGCCCTAAATTTATAACACCTACGTAGTTTGGCCCCAGGAACCCAAAATTGTCTTTCCCCTTGGTTTGGTCGCCCTTTTTTAACCCCAGAAAAAGTGCTTTTTCCCAAAGTGCCCATTTTCAACTTTTTCCCAAAATCAGCCCTAAAAAAATTTTCCCTTCTTAGAAGGAAAAATTGCCATATGAAAATGCTTTTTTTAAAGTTTTTATCTGAACAAAAAAAAAGGGTTTTTCTAGTAAAAAAAAATTCTTTAAAAAAAAATCTTTTCCCCAAAGTTATTTTCCTTTTAAAATTTAAATTTTTAATTACATTTTCATTTTTCAGGGTTTCGGGAAAGCTTTTTTAAAGCAAAAAGGTGTCTGTGCTAATGTGTTAAAAAAAATTAAATTTACAGTTGTTTTCAAACCCAGGAGATCAAGTGATGAAAAAAGGTTTAGTTTTTTTTAAAAGGGATACCTTTAAACCCAACCCCCCTTTGGTTTCTCCTCCCAAAACCCCTCTAAACATGAGGAAAGAAAACATGGGGAATGAAATGATTTTTATGACCCTGGGTTGGGGGGGGAGGATGGACAAAGGAATAAAAAGGGATTTGGGGCTTGAAATTTTACGGGAAAAAAAGGAAAAAGAGATTTTAAAATAAAAAACACTAGGGGTTTGGCTCAAATTAGGGGGGCCCACCCCCTTCCCACGGAAAGCAAAAAGGGCCCCGAAGACATCAAAGGAAAAAGTTTTAAGATGAAATTTAATTTGAAGGTTTTCCACTTTTTTGGTTTTACCTGAAAACCCAAAAAAAAGACCCCTTGGGAAAATTGTTTGAAATTTAAAAGGGTTTTTGAATTTTTTGAGCTTAAGGGAAATAGTAACATATCAAAAAATTTTTAAAATCAGTTTGGGGTTTGGGTTTTTCAGACAAACCAGGGGCGTTTTAAAAATTTTAAAGGAGAAAAAAGTCCCGATGGACTAATTTGACCCAGGGGGTTTATTTTTTCCCCTTTTTGGTTTTTTCCCAGAAAAGGAGAAATATTGTGTACAGATATTAAAAAAGTTCGTGGGAATTTCTTTTTGATCGTTCTTTATTTTCCCGATTCTGAGAAAAGCGGGAACAGAGGGGGGATCGAAACAAAGGGGGATAGCGTCAGCAGGGGGCTTCGGGGATTTTGTGGTTAGCAGTCAGTGTAAAGGGTTTGCCCGTGCCATGGGCAATGAAATTTCAATGAGATTTAGGTAAATTCCTCTGCTTTCTCACAGCCACAGCAGTGTTTCATTTTTGGGAAATGTTTTTGGGAATATCAGTGGGGGGTTTTAAAAGAGGTTTTGGAAAAAACCCTGAATAGTTTTGGGCCCTCATTTTGGGAAAAATTCCTGTGGTGTTCAAATAAAATGTTTTAAAAAAAAAAATTTTTTTAAAACGGGAGAGGATTTTAAAATTTAATAATTTTAATGTAAATAAAAATTGTGGATTTTTAGATTTTTTTTCCGAAATTGTGTAAAATTTTCCCACAGCAAAAGGTGTGAGGGATTTTCCAAAAAAAAAAAACCGTGTGCGTACCCCTTTTGTTAAAGGCTATGTTTACACAGCTTATTCCCGGAAAGGCAATGGCCGGGGTGTTTTGGAAAACATGCCCCTGTTTCAGGGGTGAAACCCCAAAGCACGGGGGGGCAGGTTTTAGGAGGGCCCCCATGGGACTTTGCATTGCCCCAGTGGCGGGGGTATTCGGCAAAGGGGAATTGAATGTTTTTTTTCCCCCACCCGGGCGTACAATACGTTCGTTTTGAAATTTGGGGGGTTGTGGGAGGGGGGAGGGGGGGGGGGGGGGGCGGCTTTAATTTATAGTGCATAAATTTTCCGTGTTTGGCGGCGACAAATTTAAAGGAATTTTTTGGAATTTTGTGTCCCCTTTTCCCATAGAAAAATAACCCGTTTTGTGAAATCCCCCTTAGGGTTACATAAACCTTTGTGTACAGAGGAGCAGAGGAGAGTGGAAGAGAAGAGGAGAGTGTGATTCGTGATGTGTAAGTGTCTGGGGTCTATATTAGTTTTGAAGGTATGTTGGGGGTTATGGGTTAAAGAATGTAAAATTTCCCTTTGGTTGTTTTTGGGGTTTGGGCTTCTTGTTTTTTCTAGGGCGTTTTGATGTGGGGGTTTGTATTTCTTCTGAGATCTGATTGTACTTATTTTTGGCTTTGTGGTCTTTATTTGTTTTAAGTGCATGTAGACTTTATTTTAATATTACTATGTGTTTAAAGGACCCCTTATTGTAGGGTATGGGGTGTCTTAATATTTTTGTGTGACAAGGAAGTCTTATTCAATACTTGTGTTTTGGGGCTCTATGTAAATGGATGGAGATAATGTAAAAACTGCACATTTGCACTGCAGGCCTGTTTGTCACTGTCAATGTAATTGTTAGTGACCGATTCTCTACACCGGGCACACTAATTTCATTAAAAATATTTTTGGCAGACTTCTCCAAGAGCCAAATAGCTACATGCATGTGATATATTTTCAGTTATGGCCATCGGAGACATACATACTGTAACTTTGTCATCAGTTGTGTCCAATTCCAGAAAAAAAAAAGTGATGTACACAAATGAGAAATCTCAACCAGTAAAATAAGTATATTAATGCGTATGTAGCTATGGAAAATTCTGGATCCTGGCTGCTGGAGGCTCTGGGGTCAGAGATTGGGTCTTCCCTGGAGCAGATTAGTTATTGCCTTGTGGGTTTCAGGGCATTCACCAGTGGGGAGGTTGGGCTTGAACTCCTTGTCTCCCTCGGTTCACCCACAATTTCTCCACCCTTGGTTGAACTTGACAGACACGTGTCTTTTTTCAACTAACTTTTTTGCTAACTATGTAACTATGAAAGTATAGCTGGGTAAAATACCAAATGATCAAACATTTACATTTGCTTATTTGCAGTATATGCAAGCACAAAACCTCTAAAACAGAAATAACTGGTCTCCTACCTAAAATAATATTGGAAATATGAATCATGGATACAATTTACTGAACGGTTTACTTCAATCTAAACAATAGCGAAAAAGAAAATAAAAAACTTACCTAAATGAATAGTTGTAGATGAGTGTTCCTGAGGGGAAGAAACTGGTGGAGCTGGTGTGTTAAAATGAGGCGTTTCTGGAGCTGTACTGTGAATGGTTGAGATCTCACTGGTTGATGAAGATATTAAGGCTGTTGATGAAGCTTCAGAGGTCGATTGAGAAGAAAAAGAAGTTGAGTGTGTAGTAACAGTAGTAGGTGTGACAGGTTTGGTTGGTGTTGAGTGAGTTGTGCTAGTTGAAGTTGTGCTCGGAGATGTAGATGGGGTGTGTGTGGTAACTGTATGGGTTGTACTGGGAGTTACAGAAGTAGGTGAAGGAGGCGTGGAAGTTGAGTGTGTAGTAACAGTAGTAGGTGTGACAGGTTTGGTTGGTGTTGAGTGAGTTGTGCTAGTTGAAGTTGTGCTCGGAGATGTAGATGGGGTGTGTGTGGTAACTGTATGGGTTGTACTGGGAGTTACAGAAGTAGGTTTTAAGGAACGTGGAAGTTGAGTGTGGGAGTAAGAGTAGTGGTATGACAGGTTTGGTTGTGTTGAGTGAGTTGTGTAGTTGAAGTTGTGCTCGGGGATGTAGATGGGATTTTGTGTGGTAAAATGTATTGGGTTGGGTTTGGGAGTTTACAGAAGTGGTGAAGGAGCCGTGGGAAAATTGAGTGTGTGTAAAATGTTAGTAGGTGTGGGCAGGTTTTTGGTTGGTGTTGAGTGAGTTGTGCTAGTTGAAGTTGTGCTCGGAGATGTAGATGGGGTGTGTGTGGTAACTGTATGGGTTGTACTGGGAGTGACAGAAGTAGGTGTAGGAACCGTGGAAGTTGAGTGTGTAGTAACAGTAGTAGGTGTGACAGGTTTGGTTGGTGTTGAGTGAGTTGTGCTAGTTGAAGTTGTGCTTGGAGATGTAGAAGGGGTGTGTGTAGTAACTGTATGGGTTGTACTGGGTGTTACAGAAGTAGGTGTAGGAACCGTGGAAGTTGAGTGTGTAGTAAAAGTGTGGTGTGATGGTTTGGTTGTGTTGGTGAGTTTGGGGAAATTTGGGTGGGCCGGGGATGTAGAAGGGGGTTTTTTGGGGGTTTTTTAACTGTATGGGTTTTACTGGGTGTTCAGGTAGGTTTGGAAGGGAAAGTTGTGGGGGTGAGTAACAGTAGGGGGGGGTGTGACAGGTATGGTTTATGTTGGTGGTTGTATGGTTGAAATTGTGTCGGAGGGCGTAGTGGGGTGTGTGTAGTAACTGTATGGGTTGTACTGGGTGTTACAGAAGTAGGTGTAGGAACCGTGGAAGTTGAGTGTGTAGTAACAGTAGTAGGTGTGACAGGTTTGGTTGGTGTTGAGTGAGTTGTGCTAGTTGAAGTTGTGCTCGGAGATGTAGATGGGGTGTGTGTGGTAACTGTATGGGTTGTACTGGGAGTTACAGAAGTAGGTGTAGGAGCCGTGGAAGTTGAGTGTGTAGTAACAGTAGTAGGTGTGACAGGTTTGGTTGGTGTTGAGTGAGTTGTGCTAGTTGAAGTTGTGCTCGGAGGTGTAGAAGCGGTATGTGTAGTAACTGTATGTGTTGTACTGGGTGTTACAGAAGTAGGTGTAGGAACCGTGGAAGTTGAGTGGTAGAAACAAAAAAGTAGGTGTGACAGGTTTGGTTGATGTTGAGTGAGTTGTGCTAGTTGAAGTTGTGCTCGGAGATGTAGATGGGGTGTGTGTGGTAACTGTATGGGTTGTACTGGGAGTTACAGAAGTAGGTGTAGGAACCGTGGAAGTTGAGTGTGTAGTAACAGTAGTAGGTGTGACAGGTTTGGTTGATGTTGAGTGAGTTGTGCTAGTTGAAGTTGTGCTCGGAGATGTAGATGGGGTGTGTGTGGTAACTGTATGGGTTGTACTGGGAGTTACAGAAGTAGGTGTAGGAGCCGTGGAAGTTGGTTGTGTTGGGTGGTTGTGCTAGTTGAGTGGTGGAGAGAGAGGGGTTTGTGGAATGTATGGGTTGTACGGATTACAGATGGTGAGGAGGTGAGTGATGTGAGAACAGTAGTAGTGTAGGTTTGGTTGTGTTTATGAGTTGTGCTAGTTGAAGTTGTGCTCGGAGATGTAGATGGGGTGTGTGTGGTAATATGGGTTGTACTTGGAGTTACAGAAGTAGGTGTAGGAGGCGTGGAAGTTGAGTGTGTAGTAACAGTAGTAGGTGTGACAGGTTTGGTTGGTGTTGAGTGAGTTGTGCTAGTTGAAGTTGTGCTCGGAGATGTAGATGGGGTGTGTGTAGTAATTGTATGTGTTGTACTGGGAGTTACAGAAGTAGGTGAAGGAGCCGTGGAAGTTGAGTGTGTAGTAACAGTAGTAGGTGTGACAGGTTTGGTTGGTGTTGAGTGAGTTGTGCTAGTTGAAATTGTGCTCGGAGATGTAGATGGGGTGTGTGTGGTAACTGTATAAGTTGTAGTGGGAGTTACAGAAGTAGGTAGGAACGTGGAAGTTGAGTGTGTAGTAACAGTAGTTGTGTGAGGTTTGGTTGTGTTGAGTGAGTTTGTGCTAGTGAAGTTGTGCTCGGAGATGGTGGGGTGTGTGTGTTAACTGTAGGGGTTGTACTGGGTGTTACAGAAGTAGGTGTAGGACGTGAAGTTGAGTGTGTAGTAAAAGTAGTAGGTGTGACAGGTATGGTTGATGTTGAGTGAGTTGTGCTAGTTGAAGTTGTGCTCGGGGATGTAGATGGGGTGTGTGTGGTAACTGTATGGGTTGTACTGGGAGTTACAGAAGTAGGTGTAGGAGCCGTGGAAGTTGAGTGTGTAGTAACAGTAGTAGGTGTGACAGGTATGGTTGTGTTGAGTGAGTTGTGCTGTTGAAGTTGTGCTCGGGAGTAGATGGGTTGTGTGTGTAACTGTATGGTTGTACTGGGTTACAGAAGTAGGATAGAACCGTGGAAGTTGCGTGTGTAGTCACATTAGTAGGTGTGACAGGTTTGGTTGGTGTTGAGTGAGTTGTGCTAGTTGAAATTGTGCTCGGAGATGTAGATGGGGTGTGTGTGGTAACTGTATGGGTTGTACTGGGAGTTACAGAAGTAGGAGTAGGAACCGTGGAAGTTGAGTGTGTAGTAACAGTAGTAGGTGTAACAGGTTTGGTTGGTGTTGAGTGAGTTGTGCTAGTTGAGTTGTGCTCGGGATGTAGATGGGTGTGTGTGGTATTGATGGTTGTACTGGAGTTACAATATTTAAGCTGGAGTTGAGTGTGTATAACAGTAGTAGGTGACAGTTTGTTTTTTTTTTTTCTTTTCTTTTTTTATTTTTTTTTTTTTTTTTTTTTTTGTTGGGTTTTTGTGAGGAGTTGTGCGTTAATGTCTCGGATGTAGAGGGGTGTGTGTGGAATGTAGGGTTTGTAGGAGTAAAAGTAGGTGTAGGAACGTGGAAGTTGAGTGTTGTAACATGTAGGTGACAGGTTGGTTGTGTTGATGATTGTGCTGTGGTTGTGCTGGAGAGTAGAGGGTGGTGTGGTATATGGGTTGTACTGGTTACAGAAGTGTGGGGGCGTGATTGAGTGTGTAAAGTGTGTGTGAAGTTTGGTGGGTTGAGTGAGTGTGCTAGTAAGTTGTGTGGGTGAAGGGGGTTTGTTGTGTGGGGGGGAAGTGGTTGGAAACCCCAATTTGGGTGAAAAAAAGGGGGAGGTTTGGGGTTTTTGAGGTTGTTAGTTGGTTGTTAAAGGGGGAATTGGGTGGTGGGGGAAAAAAAATTTTGGATGGGGTTAAGAAGTGGGGTTTTGGCTGGGTTTGGTTGGGGAAAAGGTGGGGTGGGTTTTTGTTTGTGGAGTAATTTGGGTAATTTGGGGTTTCGGGGTAAGGGGGGGTTTTTGGGAACTTTGGTTTTATGGATTTAAGAAGTAGGAGTAGGCCCCGTGGAATTTGGGTTTGTGTAAAATAGGGGGTGGACGGGTTTGGTTGATGTTGAGTGAGTTGTGTAGTTAAAGTTGTGCTGGGGAATGAAAAGGGGGTGTGGTAGTAACGGGGTTTGTACTGGGTTTAAGAAGTGGTGTAGGAACCGTGGAATTTAAATGTGTGTAAAGTAGTAGGGTGACGGTTGGTTGATGTTGAGTGATTTGGGCGGTTAAATTTGTGCTCGGGATGTAGAGGGGGTTGTGTGGTAACTGTATGGGTTTTTTGGGGAGTTACAGAAGTAGGTGTGGGGCCGGGGAAATTGGTGTGTAGTACATAGTAGGTGGAAGTTTGGGTTGGGTGTTGAGTGAGTTGTGTAGTTGAATTTGCTCGGAGATGAGAAGGGGTGGTGTGGTAACTGTATGGGTTGTACTGGGTTACAGAAGTGGTGAGGAGGTGGAAGTTGAGTGTGTGTAAAACAGTAGTGGGTGTGCGGGTTTTGGTTTGGGTGTTGAGTGAGTTGTGCTAGTTGAAGTTGTGCTTGGGGTGTGGGGGGGTGTGTTAGTAATGTAGGGTTGTATGGGGTTACAAAGTAGGTTTTGGGAAACCGTGAATTGAGTGTTATAACAGTAGTAGGTGTGACGGTTTGGTTGTGTTGAGTGAGTTGTGCTATTTAAGTTGTGCTTGGAGATGTGAGGGGTGGGTTGGTAATGTATGGGTGTATGGGGTTAAGAGTAGGTGTAGGACGTGGAGTTGAGTGTGTAGTAACAGTAGTGGGTGTGACGGTTTTGGTTGAGGGTGAGTGAGTTGTGCATTTGAATTTTGTGCTGGGAGATGTAAAAGGGGTGTGTGGTAACTGTAGGGTTGATGGGAGTACAGAAGTGGGTGTGGGAAAACCGTGGAAGTTGAGTGTGTAGTAACGTAGGGGGTGGACGGGTTTTGGGTTGATTTTAAAATGAGTTGTCCCTATTTAAAGTTGTGCTCGGAGATGTAGAGGGGGGTGTGGTGGTAATTGTTGGGTTGTACGGGGAGTTACAGAATGGTTGGAGCCGTGGAAGTTGAGTTTTGTAGTAACATAGTAGGTTGACTTTTGGTTGTGTTGAGTGAGTTGTGTGTTGAAGTTGTGCTCGGGATGTAAAGGGGTGTGGTGTAACGTATGGTTGTAGGGATTTAAAGGAAGTAGGTGAAGGACTGGAATTGGTGTGTAGAAAAGGTATAGGGGTGACAGGTTTTTTGGGTTTTTGAGTGAGTTGTGCTAGTTGAAGTTGTGTCGGAGATGTAGAGGGGTGGTGTGGTAATGATGGGTTGTACTGGGATTACAGAAGTGGGTAGGACCGTGGAAGTTGAGTGTGTAGAAACGTAGAGGGTGAAGGTTTGGTTGTGTTGGTGAGTTGTGCTGTTGAATTTCTCGGGAGTAGGGGGTGTGTGGGTAACTTATGGTTGTATGGGAGTTAAGAATAGGTGTGGGGCCCGGGGAAGTTGAGTGTGTAGTAACGAGTGGTTTGTGACGGGTTTGGTTTGGGGTTTGAGTGAGTTTGCTATTTGAATTGTGCTCGGAGATGTAGGGGGGGTGGTGGGGAATGTAGGTTGTAGGGGGAGTTAAGAAGTAGGTGGAGGGCGTGGAAGTTGAGTGTGTAGTAACGTAGTAGGTGTGACAGGTTGGTTTGGTTGGGGTGAGTTGTGCTAGTTAAAATTGTGTGGGAGATGTAGATGGGGTGTGTTGTAGTAATTGTATGGGTGTAGGGGATTACGAATGGGTGTAGGAGCTGGGAAGTAGTTGTATAAAGTATAGGGTGAAAGGTTTTTGGTTGGGTTGATGAGTTTTTAGTTAAGTTGTGCTGGGAATGTGATGGGGTGGTGTGGTAACTGTGGGGGTTGTACTGGGAGTTACAGAAGTAGGTGTGGGAAACCTTTAAAGTTGAGTGTGTGAAAACAGTGTGGTGTGCGGGTTTGGTTGGTGTTGATGAGTTGTGCTATTTTAAAATTGTCCCGGAGATGTAGATGGGGTGTGTGGGTAACTGATGGGTTTATTTGGAGTTCAGAAGTAGGTGAAGGACCCGGGAAGTTGAGTTTTGTGAAACAGTAGTAGGTTGACAGGTTTGGTTGTGTTGAGGGGTTTGTATTTTGAATTTGTGCTCGGGAGTAGAGGGGGGGTGTGTGGTACTTTTGGGGTTGTACGGGGAGTTCAGAAGAAAGGTGAGGAGGGTGGAAGTTGAGTGTGTAGTAACAGATAGGGTGAAGGGTTTTTGGTTGGTGTTGAGTGGTTGTGCTAGTTGAATTGTGCCGGGATGTAGAGGGGGTGTGTGTGGTAACTGTATGGGTTGTATTGGGGAGTTACAAAAAGTGGGGGTAGGACCGGAAGTTGGTGTGTAGTAAAGTTTTGGGTTTTTTAATTTTGGGGTTGGGTTTTGATTTGGCTTTTTAAGGTGGCTCGGATGTAGATGGGGTGGGGTTGGTTATTGATGAGCGTACGGGAGTTACAAAAGTGGGTTTTTAGCCGTTAAAAATTGAGTGGTAGATCATATTTTGGTGTTATGGGTTTTGGGTTTGCGATGATGATTTGGTAGAAGTTGTTTTTGTTGTTGTTTCTAAAAGAAAAAAAAATATTTTTAAAAGGTAGAAATTTATTAATTTGGTTTTTCCCTTTTTCCCTTTTGAATTTTACAAAATGTTTTCCAAATATTTTAGCATTTTAACCTGATAATTTATTTGTTATGTAAAGAAGCATTAGCTATATTTTCTTTTTCTGTTTAAGACACATCTTTTGACCTCTAAAAACTTTTCGATGGCTAAGTATTGTATAAAGGGGTATGTGACGCCACATTCAGAAGATTGGACACATTTATGAATGTTGCTTGACAGAATGTGTAGCAAAATAGTGCACTAGTGCATGCCGTTTTTTTAAAAAACACGGCTTTTGGAGAACCGGATAGTTTTTTATTGTACATAAACTGTCCACAAAGGGGAAAATTTTAAAAAAGCTTGATACACTTTTTTTACATTTGACGAAGTAAACCCAACCCAATGAGCCACATGACTGCTAGTCGGGACGTTTTAATAATGGGCCCTTACGTTTTAAAAAGCATAATAAATACCCACTACAACTTTTTGAGACTACCACCCAAAAAATGTCTTGAAAAATGGTCTGAACTAGAGCAGTAAGGAAATACAGTTGGTGTAGTCTACAAAGATGAATCCAAAATCTAGAAAGGCTCCTATATTGTATAATCTGGTTTATTTTAGCCTGTGGGTCAAGTATCAGGTGGCTGTCTGAGGCACTATTTGTGTGAGTTTCATTCAACTAGTTGGATATTTATAATAAAACCCAATGCATTTTGGTAAAATTTTGGGGGCATAACAAGCCATTGTTTAATTAGGGATCAAAAAAAAAACCTTTATCCTATATTTATCACTTTTGAAAGGTACACATGCGGAGCAAAAAGATGCACCTCAAAAATTTTTTGTGGGGCAAATTAAAATTTTAAAGTTTTGATTATTTTTATATTTATTCTATTTTTGTTCTCCGTTAGCATTTTAATTTTGTTATTTTTGCTACTTTGCTAGTTATGCATTTAAGCCTATTCATATTCTAGCACTGTCTGTGCTTGCACTCTCACAGCATCACCTTGCAGACAGAAAGAGGAACTGCAGCTGTATCCCCCTCTTTTTCCCTGTCCTCTGTTAATTGAATCTAAATTAATTTTTATCCTGAATATTTACAGTCTGCACTCAAGGAAATGGGACCTACTGGCTTCTGAAAGGTAAGAGACAAATGCATGTTTTTTTCCTGATCAGGTATATTAGGCTAAGTCTATGCAGCAAATGTCAACATGCCGTCCAAAATCTGATGGCATTTTGACATGGCAGGACCACGGTTTTGGTGCGGTTTTCGGATTTGCCGTCGGTCCCGTACATTGAATGTATGAGAATCCGATGGCAAATGGACGAAATCCTGCGGAATATACAACATGTTGCATATTCCACCGGATTTTAAAACCAATTGTAAAAATTCTGTGCTCTAATCTACACATATTTTTTTTATTGCTGTCTATGAAGCACAGGGGACCGCCAGATTTTTAGCGGATTCAAAATACTGAAATTGCCGAAAATCTGACGGAAAACCCTTTCTGTGTAGACCTAGCCTTATACAGTATCATGTACCCACATGTACAGCTGACTCAAAATGAAGAAATATTGTACAAGCTTTATGATTCCGTATGACTTTTTCATAATTCTTTGATTCTTTTTGGTGTTATTAATAAAGTAGACTTGACCTATTTATAGCATTCATATATTTTTAAATGGAATCTGTAACCAATTTTTATTTTTACTTATTAAATCAAGACCCTGATCCATATTCTTTTCCTCTTAGCCGTTTTTTTTTATGATTGTACATTTCTCAATGCAGTCTTCTATATATGATTGTGGGGACAGCATTCTTGCTTGCACTGCCTTAACAGCAGTCAGAGAGATACTTTACAGCAGCTTCATACACATATGAGCCTTAAGATTGACTTGGTCTCATTGACTTCTATAGGAGAGTTTTCTAGGCATGCTATGTGACCTGGGAAGAAGTCAGTGTACAGGGAGGAGAGGGGGAGTTATGACATCTTCCATTGTGAATGGTGGATCTTGTGCTATCTAGACACATTGGTGTCTCCTTTCAGCTTGTGCTGATAATGAGCAGACATTCTCTCTCTACAGAACAGGAAGTGTCAGATTATTATTAGGCTTAGTGGCCAAAGTGAAAACTGAGACTTAAAGGGAATCTGTCGCAAATTTTTTTTTTTTACTTATTAAATCAAGACCCTGATCCATATTCTTTTCCTCTTAGCCGTTTTTATCTTCTGATTGTAGATTTCTCAATTCAGCCATCTATATATGATTGTAGGGAAGACATTCTTGCTTGCACTGCTTAAACAGCAGTCAGAGAGATACTTTACAGCATCTTCATGCACATAGAAGCCTTAAGACTGATTCTGTCCC
Organism: Phyllomedusa bahiana; assembly: GCA_025379985.1. Taxonomy (NCBI): domain Eukaryota; kingdom Metazoa; phylum Chordata; class Amphibia; order Anura; family Hylidae; genus Phyllomedusa; species Phyllomedusa bahiana. The sequence goes on along the minus strand of JAODAL010003801.1, from coordinate 98,309 downwards.
ATAGACTTTTATAGGAGAGTTTTCTAGTCATGCTGTGTGACCTGGGAAGAAATCACTGTTCAAGGAGGTGAGAGAGGGAGCTGTGACTATCTCCTCTTGTGACTGGTGGATTCTGTGTTATTTATACACATTGGTGTCTCCTTTCAGTTTGACCTTGCTTTTACTGATAATGAGCAGACACTGAAAATCTCTCTCTACAGAAAAGAAAGTGTCAAACTATTATTAGGCTTAGTGGCCAAAGTGAAAACTGCAGGACTTAAGAATCAATAAAAAATACTGAAAGTGATATGGAAAATCAAAAAAAATACATAACCAAAAATTCGTAAAAAATGTGTTAAAAATAAAAACATGAGTTAAACAATGTCATTTTTTGATGACACATTCCCTTTAAATGATTTTTCTCTAGGAAGATTTCCAATTCCATTTTGGAATGCCATTGTTACTACTTTTTGCCCTGAAAGTGTCAATGATTCACTATCACTCCAAGATCTTTTTATTCATGGCTAAGCACAGCAGATTACTACTGACTAGCAAATCAAGTTTATTGCTGTTGATTCTGCCCAGAACTGTATAACATGCAATAGTTCTGATTTTCTTTTCATAGCAATCAATAAAGAAGGTAACAGTATTTTCAATGGCATGGAAAATTTGTTTAGGATATCCCTTTACTTACCTGGCGACATCTTCACAGAGTCTTTGTGCTCCTGTTTGCATTATTTCTCTCACATGTTTATAACAGACATGGAACGCCAAGACCAAGGCAGTGCTGGACAGGACTTCCTTGGACCCACCAGAGGAAACTATTCCAAGGGCACACCAGAGAAAACTACTTCAAAGGCCCATGCTCCACTTTTAAGTAGTCTCTGCACATGCAAAGTTTAACAGGATATCTGGTAACTGTTTGTAAAGTCAGCACCAAATGAGGTTCTCTTCTGCTAGACTTCTAGGGTCCTGACATTAATACGGGTAACATGATTGTGTCAAAGCTTTGTCCGCAATGTGGGTCCTCTGGTACTCTGGTTGGCCAATACGACCCTGACCAGAGACATGCATAGCGACTTTCGTCTTCCTTTTTTAAGACTGGATCTATCCCAGTTTTCTAAAGGTGTTCCCACTCTCGTATTCCAAAGTTGCATCCTAGGATCCAATTTTGTTAATGGACTTTTTTAAAGATAACAGCACACACCTGGAAATGTTTCATTGTCTAAATTTGTTTTTTGGTTTCACAGATTGGAATTTGATTATAATTTAATAATGGATAGGCTTTCCTAGAACTGCATCATTAAACTATATATCATGTGAAATAATTATTCCATCAAGGAATCTTAAAAAAGTTGTCCGGCAACCAGACACCAACACCCCAAATAGGCAAAACTATTAAATTACTGGAAAAAATGGTATTTTACGAACACAAATTTTTTTTTCGTAACCTCCCCCTTTGTTTTTAACCCCCATTGAGCCTGTGTATGGACTACACTGCAGGGATGTTTTATCCATAATAACATACTGTTCCCCAGCATTCAGAAACATTTTTCTAATGGTAAGTACCTTGTCATTTGTTTCTAAATTTTTTTAATAGTTTGGACCTATTTGGGTTAGGGGCCACAGTCCTGAACTAATACAGGTATATCGATCATATGCTTTATATCCTGTTCATGTATGTGAATACTGGTAGTGCTATGTTTTTTTTATAACATTCAGTTGGTGGGGCTTGTAGTAGACATAAGGTCTCACTGGATAAAGCAGAGTTACACTCTATTCACATTTATTTTGTTAGAATATGTTTGCCAAATGCAGCAAGGAAGCTTTAAAATACCAGGACAATTGGCTTCTACCTCATGGTTTTTTTGGCCTTCCTCAGGATCAACACTATAGCACAACAGGCTGCACTGGATAGATGTTTGTCTTTTTCCGGCCCTACAAACTATGTAGCTTGCTGAGCATATCCAACGACCTCATGCACCAAGAATGCCCTTTTGGTGTATTTTTTATTGTAAAGGAAAGCAAAGTGATTTGTGCTTTAATAGAAAGGCAATGCAGCAGCAAAAAACGTTAATAGGCTACATATATTTTTGAAAGTGCTCAAATCATGACAATCACTGTTACTAATTTCTAGTTGGAAAAGTATATGAATGAGAACCCTTTACTTTTTAAGGAATGTACTGAGTCATGGAAAACCTATAATAATTGGCATAATTTAGTTGAGTATAGTAGCCATTAAGCATTTATAGCTATGGTCTAATGATCAAATATTGAAATTAAGGAACGGGTTTTCCTTACTGGAATTATTATATTTCGTCATGCTGTCATGGTTACAGAATGGAATAGAGAACTGTTTCTGTTAACTTTTCCATTGACTTCTATTAGATTTGTGTGGTACCTTCTGTCATTGTCTGTTGCTATTTATGGGCAGATTAGTGACATGTATTCAGTAATAAAACCAGAAACCTTATAGATCTATTAAGGCTCAATATGTTGTTCCATTAAAATAACCCTTTTCTCAAATAAAACTGGCTCTTGCCCTCACGGACCTGGTGCCCTCCACGATCTCCATGCACTACAGTGGAAATCTATGCCTTGGAAAGGCTTCCCTTGGTGGTAACGTTTGATTGCCTGGGGTAAGAGAAGCTACGCCAGTTTCTCCACCCATGGCAAGGCAATCAGCTAAATGTGTGACTTACCAATATAGAAAACAATAGCCATTGAGTATTTAGGTAAAATAAGCTAAGAATCTAGTGCTCAAACCTGTACTCGTAGTTAACTTGGGAGTTGGAGAAGACACTGATGTTGTTGATTTTGAAGTTGGAGTTGGCACTGATGTTGTTGACTTGGATGTAGTACTCGGCACAGCTGTTGAGGTTGATGGTTCAGCTGCAAATAAAAAAAGAACACAATATAAGAATACAATACCTGTTATATAATATGTTATATGTGCAAAAACTGTATTTTAGATTCCTCTAAGCTGTGTAAAGATGCAAAGTCATATTCATCTGTGTAACAGCACTGTTATTAAAGATGTAAGCTGTGTATTAATATTAAAGTATTTGAATCCTTAGTGCAAAGCTGAACTGCAGGGTTGGAATCAGCATGAGCCAAACCTAGGAAGATGCCTCTACAAAAGGGAACATCATCCCAGAGAGTCATCTGTGATTATCTATGAGCTAAGTGGGGGAAAGTTGGTTGTTAAAAGATATGATTTAAAAATAAATTAATGAACAATTTATCTCAATCCACTCATAAGGAGATTAGCAAAAAGGGTGTTTTTAAAGTGGAAAGAACACATATGGAGGTAGATATTTTTTCTTGCAGGCAGCCAGAATTTGCTGTCCTCAGTTCCTGGGACCATAGTGAAAACAACTAACGATGGATAACCTTCTGCTGTGAGAGGTGGGATGACCACCTTTCCAGGGAGCTGTGTTGAATTTTTTGTTTAAAGGGGGTCACAAGATTTGAAAAACATTGCTTCTTCCAAACACAACACTTTGCTTGTCCACCAGTTGGATGTGGGATTTTTAACCCAGTCCCATTTCATTACATGTAAGCTCAACCATCCCTGGTCATAAACTTCATAAGTATTAATACTTAACATGATAAATGTATATATGCATTTCAAAAATACCCAAACAATGGTACCATAGCTTTATAACCATATAATTAAAAAACACTACAGCTAAAACTAAGGGAGACATGTATGATCGGGTTTTTCACCCTTTTACCAGTATAAAATGTGCCTAAGTGAGCCGGCTGTGATGTCTAAGGCACCTAATAAATGTGTTAGGCACATTATTCGTAAGACTCGACACTTTCTAATGCGACTAACATGAGGGGGCATTTAGGGGGCGTCGCACTAATATTAGACACATATATGAATGTGGTTCTGCAAAACTTTACTGCTTGGACAGGCAGACCTATTTCAGTGTGCTCTGCCTGAGCCTTGAGGAGTCAACGTAGAGCTAGATTTGCTAGGGAAAAAAATTTCAATATTTCTCAACTTACACCAGTACAATAATAAAAAGTAATTTCTAATAATTATCAAACTATATAAAATGAAATTATTTAAATTTAATAACAATGTTATCATATAAAATTAATATAAAAATGTATAATATCCAAAAATATAAAAAATATCTCTTATAAGATGTATTTAAAATTAATAGAATCCAAAACTAATTTTACATTAAATAACCCACTGATGTTGTTGTTCAGATTTTACAATTTTTTAATTTTTACTACATTAAATTTTAAATGGTATTTTTGCTGCTCTAACCCTTTATTCTACATACAGCAAGAGGCAGCACAGCACAGGTATTGCTGGAATCTGTGTTCCACCAAGCAAGATCAGTTCCATAGTTTCTATTCACTGACATGCTATTCTAATGACTTTTCTTTTATTTTCAGCCTATCTATAACCTTGATACATGTTAGGTGCATTACTATTGCTCCTATGTTTCGTAATGCGCCTAACACATAGGCGAGGTGCGTCGAATTTTAAACCTCATTTATAATCACACAAAAAACACTTTCATACAGTCAGGCGCATTATACTCTGAAAAAGAGACAATTCACTTTGATGCGCCTTCCTTTATACATGTCTCCCTAAGAGTGAATTAAATGAACACGTGACTTAAAAAAGCAACTTACTACATGGGACGCAAGTCTTTTTGACTGGATCATAGTATTTGTCAGGTCCGCATTGGTAACATCCTGTGTAAGAAAAATGTATTTTAGAATTACATTACTGCGATAATTACTAAATACAATGTCCCATATAAAGTCATGACTGTATGGGTTGTATATATTTCACACAAACTGTATGTATTACTTCATAAGGGATATTGAAAGGGGAAAAATCTCTCCTTGAGGAAAGGAACCAATAAATTGGTCAGTGTGAGGGTTTACTTGCCATTCAGACCTCACTGACTGTTTTGCATAGAGCAAAGGCTTACGGGAAAAGAGCTGAGGAGCTCCACAGCACACTCTATTGGATGTAGTTATCCTTAGTTCACATGTAGTTCACAGGAGCCTAGCAATGTGAAAATGATTTGAGCCAAACCAGTTAACAACAGACAGCATTTTCAGGGTATTTGCCCATCATTAATGCAGTGTAGAACTTACTGGTTGGCTGGGTGAGAGGCAAGAGTGGCTTTGAAAGGGGAAAAAAATCTCTCCTTGAGGAGAGGAACCAATAAATTGGTCGGTGTGAGGGTTTACTTGCCATTCAGACCTCACTAATTGTTTTGCATAAAGCAAAGGCTTATGGGAAAAGAGCTGAGGAGCTCTACAGCGCACTCTATTAGATGTAGTTATCCTCAATTCACATGTAGCTCGCAGGAGCCTAGCAATGTGAAAGGGCCAAACCAGTTAAGTTGAACTACAGACAGCTGTTTCGGGGTATTTACCCCTCATCAGTGCAGTGTAGAACTTACTGGTTGGCTGGGTGAGAGGCCCCTTAAGGGATATTCATGTACTATACAGTATATATAACTGTCACGAGTCTCGACTACTGGATCAGTCACGCGTTTGAGCATAGAACCTCATAGGAGCAGAGTCTTAGGAGTCCGCTAGTTTTTCACACTTTAACCTCTTGTACAAGAGATCTGGACTTTGCTGTAGGAAACTCCCAGGTCGCTAACTCCCAATGTGATCACCTTTGGTGATAGCTGACATACAGTACCAGAAATGTAGACAGAGGGCATAGTTGGGTGAAAAGCTGAAGGTCAGGGCAGCAGACAAATGGAGAGGTCAGAAATAAACTGAGGGTCAGAACTGGTGCTTTCTGGAAAATAGTGGAGAACAGTATAATTCACACCAACAAGCTAACATTGAGTTAGAAAGGAAGTGCCTTTTAAATAGGTTTAGATAACAGCCATATGCTAGGACAGCTGGGTGGTGTGCATTGGGCCTTTAAATCTCTGAGTATAATTGCATGCCCTTATGCGGAACCCGCAACAGAACGAAGAAGCCCGTTGACCAAGGGACAGTGAGGTGGTGCAGCGGAAAGTTACAACAGCGCGCCCTTGGCTCCAATAACCTTCATTAAGCTTATGTGCAAATGTTCATTTCAAGAATTATTGACTATAACAGTTTGTGAACAGTTCCAGACACATATGCTGCTAAGCAAAGGGATTTCCCTGCTAATTAAAATTTCACATGTTATTCCCACATGTCGAAACAGTCGATTTAGTGAAAGTCCAGCAGCTGGAATACTGGATCACTATTCTTAGTGGAGATATAGTTGCATATCCATGGATTATTTCCTCTGTACTGTGAGTTACAGTTTTGTCACTTAGAGGTTTCTGTGACGCCCATTAATTTTTAAAGGAACAGAACTACCTTTTTCCCATGGAGATCAATGTGTTGTGTTAGCTGCTGGACACCAACCAATCCGATGCTTAGTTATCTGCTCATTGGCAAGAATATCATCAGTCTCAGTTAACTTAATAACTAAATGGAAAAATCTACATGGGCCATACTTACCATAAATCTGTGTTATAATGTATTAAAAAGTATACTTTTTGAAGTGTAAAATGGGAAAATATGTTGCTATATTTCCAGGTTATATAGTGAAATAAGCATCCAATAAGCAGGATGAACTTAATATCTAATTAACAAATCGATTGACAACATTTAAATCTGTTGTCAGACTCAGTAATTAACCTATTCACCTACTCACTCATTTGGATACATTACCTTCAGTGTTTTGATGAGGATACGTATGGGGAGCAAATGGACACTGGCAAGGCTGGTAATGCCATGTACAATTTATATCTGGGCTCAATTCGAAACCGTTCTCTGTGCTGACATGGGTGTTTTGATAGTCACAGTAAACGGCTAAACAAGAAGATGGAAACTCAGATCAGTGCAAATAACAGGAATTAAAGACAACAGCAATCAGGACTGGTAAGTAATTATTGCATTTACAACTATTGTATAAACTACTGTATAGACATATATAAACATATGGTGATAACCACCACATCACTATATCCCTGTAACTAACAGTGGTTTATATTAACATGGTCTTTAACAAAATGCTTATAACAAGATGGCTTTATTTAATTAGACTCCATTCACATCTCGTATTTGTTCTCCATTGAATGTAACCGTATATTATATAAAAATGTATCTGTTAAACATAAGGTTTTACGTTAGCAGACATTTTTATTGATCTTCATTTAAAAAAGTATACATCAGGCATACGTTATTTAAAAAGGTTAAAAGAATGTTCTTTTATCCTTTAAAAAAATGTATATGCTCGGCAGAGTACAAAAAAAGTGATGTGAATGGAGCCTTACTGGTATAAGGGTGCCTTATACAATAAGCATGGAACACGTTGTCTATCTATCTATATACCTAACATCTATCTATCTAAAAAGGAAAATCCGCTGCACTCACAGATTATTTGAAGATGAAAATGTGGCTTTATTTCATGTCTGGCAACGTTTCGACTCACTAAGAACCTTTCTCAAGTGAGCCGAAACGTTGCCAGACATGAAATAAAGCACACATTTTCATCTTCAAATAATCTGTGATTGCAGCGGATTTTCCTTTTTTGATTATTTGCACCTGGCCTCAGCATTTAATGATAGTGGAGCCTTTTATCTATCTATCTATCTATCTATCTATCTATCTATCCATCTATCTATCTATCTGTCTGTCTGTCTGTCTATCTTTGTATCTGTCTGTCTGTCTGTCTGTCTATCTTTGTATCTGTCTGAAGTTACTTATTTTCTTTTCAGGCTAAATTGTACTGCTTTTTGTTGCTCTTTTATAATTTTTAGACTTAATTTTGATTTCCCCTACATCAACCTTTAACTACCTTACAATTAGCCTTGGTTCTAAATCATGTGGAAAATTAATTGTGTCCCCCACTGGTGCAGAACAAGAGGCCTGGTAAGTAATGAACTGTAATTTCCCTCTAAATAAAAAAATGAACAATAAAATCAGATATACAAAATCCCAACAGCTTGACGTGAATGTGAACTTACGGCAAAAATCTGGTTTTCTCCAGTCAACACAAATTCCAGCAGCAAGGCATGCAGTAGCATAGGCTTGGACAGCCTCACACAGACATTCACAGTCTCCTCCTGTGTGACATGCACATGCATCGTGCAAACAAGCCTGATAGTATTTTTCATAATTTACCTGGAAATTAAAGGATTTTGTATTTGAGTTTAATTTAGAATTTTTAACCACTTACTGTGTAGGTTACATTTACAAACCCCATGATCTCTAGCATGTCCTAAATAGAGACACAATTTATATTTCCAACATTATCCTCAACTGAAGAGTTCTCAGTAAGTTCTTGCCCCCTCTTACCAGTTTATTGCAGGCACTAAATGGTGGAGACTGAAGAATCTGACAACTTTTTTCACCCCAGGTCCTCCTTTGTGGATTTTGTGCACAGGCATCTACGCGCATTGCTCCTTTCTGTTTGGGCTACTTTCCAAAGGGTTTTATAAACTCAAGCTGCGTGGATGCCACATATTTGCTTCTTGTTTCAAAGTCATCCTTCATGTTTCCATTATAGTTTCCACAAAGACCACATACTGATTCCTGGATGGATGGAAATTGCAGAATGCAACATGTAAACAAAATTAAATAACACAATAATGGTTTATTTCTAGCAACTGCGATACAAAGCCAGCCATCTCCACAACTGATAAGGCTTAAAAAAGACACAAGTCCGTCAAGTCTAACCTATAGCCTTACACTGTTGATCTAGAACAGGCATACTCAAACTGCGGCCCTCCAGCTGTTGGGAAACTGCAACTCCCATCATTCCCACTGTATAGATTATATAAATGCATGATGGGAGTTGTAGTTTCCCAACAGCTGGAGGGTCGCAGTTTGAGGATGCCTGATCCAGAAGAAGGCAAAAATCCAACAGGTGGATGCAAATTGTCCCATATTAGGTGGCAAATTCCTTTCCCAACTCCAACCATGGCCGTCAAAAATATCTATGGATCAACATCTCATCTCCAATATTCTATGCTAATAACTTGTAATATTACGCCTTTTAAGAAAGGCATTCAGGCTCCTTTTGAATTTGTTCATATTAACCTATTCATGTGTCAGAGAGTTTCATAGCCTCACCGCTCTTGCAGTAAAGAATCCCTACCTATGGTGATGGTGAATCCTTCTTTATTTTAAATGTAAATGTTATCTTATCACAACAATTAAAGGAAATTTGTTGCCAATTTTTTTTTTTTTTTTTATAACGAGACACATATTCTTTTCTTCTTAGCCGTTTCAATTTTCTGATTGTAGATTTCTCAAATCAGTCATCTGTATATGATTGTGGTGACAGTATAATTGTCTGCACTGCTTTTAACAGCATTCAGAGAAATGCTTTGCAGCAGCTTCATGTACATAGGATCATGTGGACTGGATCAATCCCATTAATTTCTATAGGAGAGTTATGTAGGCACGCTCTGTGACCTGGGAACAAGTCATTGTGCAGTGAGAGTGTGAGCTGTGATCATCTCCTATTGTGACTGGTGGATCCTGTGGCACTTTGGCACTTTGCCAATAGTAACCAAGGACGTACATCCTTAGATTTTTGGTCCCCACATTTTCAACTATAATCTTCGTAGTGAGACAACCCCTTTAAGAATTTTTTAAAAAGTATTGAAAGTAATATGGAAAAAAAAAATAACCAAAAAAGTGTTTAAAATTAAAGCATGAGTCATTTTTTGATGACACATTCCCTTTTATAGCTCTAGAAGGGGACTTTTTTTTAATGTTGCCTAAAGATATGTTATTGCCAGATTGCCTATATTTCTAAACTAATCTAATAGAAGCATGTGGTCCAAGGAATTGCTTATAAGAACAGGATCTTCTATAAAGAAAGGATCCTTATTCTCAAATGTCTCTAAGGAGATGTACTGGTCAGTGAATGCATATGGAATTTTACAGCACTAAGGAAGAGGCATGATTTATTTTTTAAGATGTGTAAAAGTCATTAAAAATTGTAAAATTGTGGAGATCTTATAAAGGGTGGTTGATTATGGTTATTTTAGGATCCCAAGTGGCCACAATAGGATAATATCAGTGTCTTACGTACTATTAGGCTAGGTTCACACGGCTTAACTGCGGGACGTAATTACGCCCCGCAATTACGCCGTGTGGCCGGGGGCGGGGCGGAAGCGGGGCGCCGGCACTTCGCCGGCCCATTGACTTGCATTACCAGCGGCGCGTATACGCCGCTGGTAATTCACATGGCAATTATCTCCCCGCCCGGCGGATTTGCCGAGCAGGGAGAGGAGACGTAATCCATAGTTCTCTATGAGAACTGTGGATTACCGTAATGAATGGGCCGTTTTCAGCCCGTAATTTGCGCACTTCGGCGCGTAATTACGGATCGAAATACCCATTTTAAGCCGTGTGAACATGGCCTTAATAGCTAAGTAAGTGTCTTTTTGTCTTTGACCAACATAATTTTTACTAGAGTCAATTTACTAAATCTGATCCTAAGAACCCTGGAGTTATAAAAAAAAACAAATTTGTTATAAATCACCTGGTTAAACTTTTATTTGAATCCTTCATAATTCTAAAACATTGCTTGTGGTTGCTAAAATGGTAATGGATATTGAAGTGAGTGTAAACAGTAAGCCTTTGATCAGGGTATAAATGACAGTCTGAGACCTAGTTAAAGCCAACAAAGGTGACCCAAGATTTGCATAATTACTAAACGCATATAGCTATAGGGACATGCAGAGGCAGCAATTGCACCTGGGCATCATGCCTGTGGGGTCCAAATGTCCCATGGCATATCTAAAAAATTAAGGTGCTGACAACCCTTACCTAGAAGTATATAAATATACACAATATAGTTATAAAACAAATGAACACATCACAAATAACCAGTTAATAAACTAAGCTAGAAATGCTTAAACAATTGCTAATTTTTATGGATAAGCCATTAATAAATATACACATTTTGTTTCACAAACTCACATACCTTGCCAAGCTTCAAAATCTTGATAAACAAATTCATATTCTTGTTCCAGATAAGTGAGATGTAGAATTTATCAGGGATACTTATATCAAACATGATGTGGAGGGTGTTTTTCTGTACTTCAATATCTACATCAGGTGTATCTTGGGAGATGGTGTACTTTTCATCAAACAGCTTCAGTTCTGTGTTCTGTGCAATTCAGCAGACAGATTAGCTGAAGTTTAATGATCTGTCATTTGCTTATATCATAATTAGATGTATATCATGCTAGAGGTCATGTTTTACTACTAATTTTTTACTCCTAGTATCCTTACCCCAACGGTGACAGTGATGGACCGAGAACAGGTTGCTCCAGTGGTTCCACAAATCACATTTTCAGTAACTATCTTAAATGAAGACGATGATGTGTTCAATCCACATCCATCCTAATGGGAAGGAAATATACATGTTAGTCATTTCATATCTGCTAAAAACTATTGATATGTAGGTAATATTGGACTGAATAAGAAAATATTAAAACGTGTCAGTATTGCACATCTTATTGTTTGTATAGGCACCTGCCCATGTGGCCTTCAGTGCATCACATATCTATCTATCTATCTATCTATCTATCTATCTATCTATCTATCTATTTATCTATCTATCTAAAAATAGTAAAAAGAGGCAGCACCTCCCCAAAAATTTATGGGTGCAAACTGGCAATACACCACGTAACAGGTCAAAATTAAAAACCAAGGAAAATCCAATTGCACTCACAAAAAGATAAGATTAAAAATCGGCGTGCTTTATTGCATGTCCAAAAAAGGCAACGTTTCGGCTCACTCAGAACCTTTCTCAAGCCTTGTGAGTGCAATTGGATTTTCCTTGGTTATCTATCTATCTATCTGTCTATCCACAGACAGACATATGTTCTGGTAATTAATAGTCTACAAGCCTATTCAAGTTGTAGAACACTAGTCTTTAACCTGTGACTCTCCCATTGTTGTGAGATCTGCATCTTGGAGAACATTGCCATAGATGGTGCAAAAGCAAAAAAAAGGCGTTGAAGATAGCACGCTGCCAGTAGCCTGCTGGCTGCCTATGTAAAGTACGAGGATGGTAGGGGGAGGTATGAGGTGACTTGTGGCGGCGCTCCAACTGCGCTTGCCTGTTGCAAGCCCCCATTGGCGGCACCTGTTACCAGAAACAACCACCCGCACCCTCCGGTTCGCCTGGTATTGCTAGCAGAGGGGGGGTATGGGGTGACATGCCCTTGCCAGGAGCAACTACCCTCACCTCCAGGTACCCCTGGTATCCTGAGGTTCTTTTGTATTGTGGGGTGAGGTGCGGTGTGGGACTCTGTAGTGCACCGGAGGTGGAATAACTTGACCCACACAACGAACTGGGATAAACGAAGCTTTTACTCTTGTCCTTCAGTGACTGTTGCAGAACTTCCAGTACACCTGTGCCCCAGCACCCAGCAGCATCAGCATACACACACGCAGCTCCCGAGGGTTCCACTTTTGCCCACCTCACTGCTTCTACCTGAGCGTTCCCAGTGGATCCTCCACTATGGCCCAGGCCTCCTGCTGAATTCCTTGCTGCTTCCCAAACCGATGCCTTCTTTCCGAACACACACCGACCCTAGAGTGGGGACCTTTCCCCGGCCTCTCATGGTTTTCTGCTTTAACTGGAAACTATATACAAGTCCATAGCTTCACAGGCCTCTCCTTGAACGACAATCAGAGGAACCGTCCGTCCCTCATGCTACTCAGACTCCTTGAGGGGCCTGCTCCTTCCTTGTCTCTCTCCAACTCACAACTCTGTGTCCGCATATCACACTCTGCAGCTCTGATCCCTCTCTGCAGCAGCTAGTTCCCCTGCTTCTCCAGCCCAGCTCCAACCCTTGAGTTCTCTGACAGGCTGTACAGCTCCTGCTAGCTCACTGTACCCCAAAACAGGCTAAAACTGCCTGAAACAGACTCTAAACCATTTTACTCTTTGCCTACCAAACTGGTTAACTCTTTAACTGCTATAACCAGGCCTTCCAACTACCCAGTTTCCCATAGCAGCCCAACAGTTATACAGGCCCAAAACTTCCTGAGCTACCAACTGTTCCCTAAACTCTTAACCTCTTATTTGCCATGACTAGGGCACCTCTCTGCATGGTCTCCCATGGCAAGCTAGTGTGTCACACAGTCCTAACACAAGTGTAACTCTCCCTACATACCCTTACACCTACAATGTTCTGCCCATTACCGTAGGCTCCATATGTGCTCGTTGCCAATCTATAACATACATTATACTCCATACTTCACTACAGGTTTCAATAACAATTGTGATCTATATGAGTAAGGTCACTTTGCCAACTGAAATGTCAAACTAAAGAAGAATCACATAACACCACTCAAAGAACGTTTATTCTTCTGTTGTATGGAATGCAATATATCGTAATATATACATGTAAAACACTGTAAGTTGTAAATACACTTTAAAGCATATTTATGTTGTGTGGGCTGTTGATTTATATTACTATGGAGTTGAAGATAGGACATGATTTGTATTGATAAGAAATGTACATATAGATAGATAGATAGATAGATAGATAGATAGATAGATATACAAGCAGTCCCCGGGTTACGTACAGGATAGGGACTGTAGGTTAATTCTGAAGTCGGAACAGGAACATTTAGTACATACATGGTGTGGCATGCTGGCAGTGGTAGTTCCACAACTACAAATGACAAATTCCACACCACACATGTAGTGCCAGGGTCAGTATTATATAAGTAATATACAAATATAATACTGACTCACAGAACTGACACTGTCTGCACTATAAATATATAATACCAACCCACGCTGATCAATATTGCATAACTGCAGACCGATTGTCATCTCTGTGGGTCAGTATCACATAAGTAATATACATATAGAATACTGACCCATGGAGCGTCTGCAGTTATGCAATATTGTGTCACATAAGATAGGATACAGTAACTGTCTGTAAAATACAACTGATGGGGCTGCCCTGTGCAATGTGAGGTTCAGCATGGAGGGTCAAAGGAGCACATTGTGTCTGCTCAGGATCCTTCACTGCAGCCTTGTCCCTCCTCTTGTACCTCTACTAAAGCCCCAGCAAGGTCAAGGTACCTGAAGATATAGGGGAGACAGTGATTACACTGCTCTCCTGCCATATCTGTGCAGCGTCCCTGGGCTCGCAGCAAGCTTCCTCCACAGGCCGGGCAGTGGACCTGCACTTTGTGAGATTAGATATACCGACAGGAAGGAGGAGGGAGGAGAGAGGAAGAGCACCCGGCCAGCAAAAAGCAGTGATAAGATCTCCTGTGCTGAGTCCCAGGCTGTCCCCGTTTGTAACTTGGCCACAAATGCCAAAGCCGAATAATAAGGGGGAACTTCCCTGTAAACTGGTAAACCATTATTATTTAGCACATATACAGAAAAAAAAAAAAAAAAAAAAAAAAAAAAAAAAAGAAAAAAAAAGACAAATGAAATCCTGGCCGTCTGGCCACTAACTAGACCTTAGAGACTCTGTCTATAACCGTGGACTTGGCCTACTGCCAGTGCCACAAACACTTTTACCAGCCACTGCTGGGTCCGGCTTTCTAAAGGCAGTCACTTGCTTTCCTGAAGCCTGGGGTAAGAACACTTTCCTCAGCTCTTCTGCTGCTCCAGCTCCTGGCAGCAAACCAAAGCCTCCTGGACACCTGCAGTACCAGGCTTTTTATAGGCCTTCAGGGACCTGTCAAAAGCCTTTCCTGGAATGTGGGAATGGCTTCCCACTCAACACTGTGACCGTTCCGGGAAAGGCAACCCATACTTGGCCACATAGCAGCCATGTGTCAGTAACCTATTACTACTGAGACAAAATAGTTGCCTTTCCCCACTGAGACCAGGTGTTCAGCGGCACGTCTGCAGCAGGTATCCCGCTGTACTCCACCTAGTGGCAGAAACCTGTGACCACCTAAGATCGCCCTGCCACAATATATAAACATCTCACAAAAGGGAGTACTCCCCTCACATTTTTGCACATATTGTATTATATCTTTTCATCAGACAACTGAAGATATGACACTTTGATACAATGTAAAGTAGTCAGTGTACGGCTGTTTGGCAGTGTACAGTGGAAATCTGTGTGTGCCCTTAAAATAACACACAGCCATCAATGTCTAAACCACTGGCAACAAAAGAGAGTACACCCCTAAGTGAAAATGGACAAATTTTGCACACAGTGTCAATATTTTGTGTGGCCACCATTATTTTCCAGCACTGCTTTAACTCTCTTGGGCATGGAGTTCACTAGAGCTTCACAGGTTGCAGCCACTGGAATCCTCTTCCCTCCTCCATGACGACATCACGGAACTGGTGGATGTTAGAGACCTTGCGCTCCTCCATTGTTCATTTAAGGATACCCCATAGATGCTCAATATTGTTTGTCTGGGGACATGCTTGACCAGTCCAGATTCTTTACCCTAATTTTTTTCTTTAGCAAAGCAGTGGTTCTCTTGGAGGTGTTTGGAGTCGTTATCATGTTGGAATTCTGCCTTGTTGTCCAGTTTCTGAAGGAGGGGATCATACTCTGCTTTAGTATGTCACTGTACATGTTGGCATTCATGGTTCCCTCAATGAACTGTAGCTCCCCACAGCCAGCAGCACTCATTCACTTGACACCAGCCAGCAGCCACACACACTTGACACCATCTGAACTAAATAACTTGATCTCAACATGGTCTCATCATGGCTATAGTATTCCATGTCCTTAGTCTGCTTGTCTGCAGCAAACTGTTTGCGGACTTTCTTGTGCATCATCTTTAGAAGAGACTTTCTTCAGGGATGACTGTCATGCAGACCTATTCGATTCAGTGTGCGGAGCAAGGTCTAAACACTGACAGGCTGGCCGCCCACCCCTTTAACCTCTGCAGCAATGCTGGCTGCATTCATATGTCTATTTTGAAAAGACAACCTCTGATTATGACGCTGAGCTTGTGGACATGAAATTCTTTGGTTGACCATGGCGAGGCCTAACTGAAATCTGTATTGTTAAACTACTATATGGTCTTGGCCACCATGCTGCAACTGAGTTTCAAGATGTTAGCAATCTTTTTAAAGCCTAGGCCATCTTTATGGAGAGCAACAATTCTTTTTTTCAGATCTTCAGAGAGTTCTTTGCCATGAGGTGCCATGTTGAAATTCCAGTGACCAATATGAGAGAGTGTGAGAGCGATAACACCAAATTTAACAAACTTGCTCCCCACTGACATCTAAGACCTTATAACACTAACGAATCACATGACACCATGGAGGGAAATGGCAAATTGGTTTGTTGATTTTCACTTAGAGGTGTACTCACTTTTGTTGCCAGCAGTTTAGTAGTACACTGACTACTTTACATTGTATACTTATACTATACTAATAATATGTATACTTATATTTTTATCACACATCATGTCCTATCTTCTACTCTTACTGTGCTTTTGGACCATCTATCACACTGTTCACCTAGAAGAGTCACAGGTTGTAGACACCTGGATTAGGCCTTTAGACTATGAATTACCAGAACATATCTCTGGTCTTTTGGGTCTGTGTATTATATCTTTGTATAGAGTTGTTTATAGAATATGTTGATAAAACTACTGGATATTAGATGTATGATCACAAATGAGCGGTATAAAGATCTTACTGTGACTAAGGTGTATTCACAGTTCCCATCAAATAAGTACTGTTGTCCATCAAATGTTTTGATGTGGCTTTCTCCAAACATCATACAAGTAGAAGCACAGTTTGGAGTCTCCTCACATTGCCAATGACCTCCACTGCAGGTGCTGTAAAAAGAACGTAAATTGTTAAATATACAGCGCCAAGCAAAAGGATAACAATGCTGTGAACTTTTGACTTTCAGGCTCCATATCTCACCATCCACTACAGCTTTGAATGTGAGGCTACCATCATTTTATAGACAATCATCTTGGCTATCTCAATGGCTATCATAAATTGACTTTCAGGTCCTTGTCCTGCTGGAACAAAATGTCGTCCTTTTCATACCCATAGTACTCGAGTGTACGAAGTAGGATACTCACATATAGCTCAGCATTTGGACCACCATCACTCCTGGTCAAGTAACCAATGCCTTTGCCTGTGAAACAATTATGTAAGATCAGGCTTCCTTGACCAAACTTGACAGTTCCTTCAATTTCTCGCTCCATTAGCCTCTTTTTCTCTTGATTCTTCCAGACCCATTTGCACCCACCAGAGCCCGGTCTATTGACTTTCATCTCATCGCTTCAAATTACCCATTTCCAAACTTTTAGGGCCACATGTATGAACCTGTTTAGGTGTAAAACTCACTTTTTTGCCCATCGTAACCTATAGGCAAAAGAGTGAGTTTTAGACCTAAACAGGTTCATACATGTGACCCTTACTGTCTACTTTTCATACTTTTTTGTAAACTCGAGCCAACGCTTCTTATGATGAGACTGAAGTCGAGGCTTCTTCACCTTTTTTCGGGCCACTAATTCACACTTGTGTAATGCATGTCACATGGTGCTTGCATGGACGTCTGTGATCTCACTATTTTGAAGCATACGAGCTGCCTCCACTGCCAGAACTGATAGACCTTTTGATGAGTCAACTTGTTGACTTTGATATTTTGGATGTCCACCTCTTTGATCTGGAATTAAAGGACAGACTTCATTTCATATTCTTCCAGCTGTCATGGCCTCACAAGATGCAGTTTGGCAATTTTCTTGGCCAAGAGACGCTATCAATGAGCTGGATGAAGTGGTTTCTCTTTTCTTAGGAAATCTTCTTCATGGCTGCTCCTCGATTCGAATCAGTGGCCTTTTGGGAATCAACCTAAAAACACACTGAGCTATTATGGAATGTGAGAACAGGTTGTAATTTGTAGTATACAAGAAGAAAAAGATTGACCTACGACCAGGAGCAAAACAGTAACAATGCAGTGGATGACAAGAATCTGCAAAACTAAGCATATGCTAAATAGTTGTAAGTCAAAGTTATGTATGAGATAGCCAAGATGATTGTCTATAAAATGATGGTAGCCTAATGTTTAAAGCTGTAGGGGATGGTGAGATATGGAGCGTGAAGTCAATAGATCAAAACATTGTAAATTAGTGTGAACACAGGTACAGAAAACTGCCAGCAATCCATTATACAATACATAACCTCTATTTATATGAACCTAGACAAATCCTTTTTTCAACAGTGATGCCCAGATCTTCCTTTGACTTAAATAATCATTCTTACCAGCTCTGACATTCTCCATACATGGATTCTCCACTTCTGTAGATAATGCCACCATATTCACAGGAACAGTCACTCTCTGCTACGCAGCTGCCATCAAGATCCTCGTAAGTGCCAGCTGGGCAAACACAACCAGCCTCACACTTGGTGGGTATCTATGAATTCAAGCAGATAAATAGAAATCTGTCTGTCTTCAAATCATATTTGTATCAGTAGTACAACAATGTTTGGTAAATAAAATATATGGTTGTTCATATGTTTTAAGATTACACATATCATTGCAAAATAACCAGAATTGTTCAAGGAAATATTCAACTACGTTTGCTACTTTAAAGGGGTTTTATCATTTTATTAAATGGTCTTCAGAATAAGGGGACAGGGAAAACAAGTAACTTTGCAATTAGATGTCATTAGCAAAGCTGTCTTGTTTTCACAGTCTCCCTTATCTTCTGTTTCTGTTTACACTTATATCCAGTTCGGGTCGGATCCCTCCTCCTTGCATTTCACATCTGAGAGCTCATTTACATTCTGTTCGGCCCCCGGTCGTATTCACGGAGCTTGCATCCCTGTCTCTCTCACTCCGAGTAAGGGACCGGCACATTTTCACTATGCACAGCCAGAAGAAACAGAATAACACTGGGCTTCTAAAATCAAGAAACAACACAATTGTGTGTTGATCCCTGCCTCTCTGACTCAGAGTTAGGGGCCGTAGCATTTTCTCTCTGCACACCTAGCAGAAACGCACTGTAGCAGATTCTACAATCAGAAAACAGCACAGTTGAGTCTCGGTGCCTAACTCTCCTGCATAGAAGGGAGATCTGTGCCGTTCATAGAAAGCTGGATTCAACTGTAACAAATCTCCAGCTGTGAGAGGAGAAGAGATCAGTGCTCAGTCTAAATTGAATGCAGCCTGTGGTATGTATATAGCTTACAAAATAAGAATTATAGGGAGAGACACAGTGACATGTGGACTAAGAGAGGGGGGGAGTCTCGGGAGCCAGCATGAACAGTGAAGGGGGTTGATGTCACCCAGCTGGGAGGGGAATAAACGCCCCTGCATTTCTAGAGTTGAGAAGCTGAGAGCAGTATGAATCAGCCGAACTAAAGAAGTGATACATCCCCTTTAACTATATTTTCTATTGAAGAGGTTGTTCAAAACTAGAAACCAAATAACTTCCATGTGGATGAGCAGCAATTTCAGATACTGGCCATAGACATTGACTTCATTGACTCTTTTTTGTAATCCCGTACAACCTCTTTTTTTTTACATGTGTGAAGTATGGCCAGACTGTTCTGTAGTATTAAATTTAACATCATGATTGTTGTGACAGATTTCTGCTTTCTGGGATTTTCAGAACACCTTTTCTGTTTTGCCTTTGGACTTGATGGGGGCAAATGCACAAAACAGAATTAGCTTGACACCTACGCAGCGGATGCCAGTAGCCAGAAGCTGACACGTTGGGGCACAAGCTGCTCCGAATTTATCAGACATGGACCCACAGGTCTTCATCACTTTAGGAGCTTCGCAAGTTTCTAAAGATAATTAAAGATAATTAGTAAGAGAAAGACCTAAAACTAAATGAAATACTGTAATAAAAATGCTTAGTACCTCCAAGTTCAATTGGTTTTCCTATGCAGTTGAGCCTTCCACTGACACAATAACTGCAAATTAAGCAGAACATGAGAAACAAATCAACAAACTAACTTGTGCTCCACACATTGTATATACAGAAAATATTATCATATTACTATATAATGTTCTAAGATGATTCTAGCTCGAGCATAGATTATATATTGACATACACAGTCTAGTTACATTATTGTGACTACTTACTACTTTCGATGTTGGCAGCGTGTAGCTTATAAAGGAAGTCATGTGTTGTGTGCTGGCTTGGTGGGTATATATTGGGTAAATGATAGACTGTCTGCACACTTATCCCTCGTGGCAGTCTTGGGTAAATGGGATGAGTTATCAGAGCTACAAAAAAGGAATGATTATTGGCTTTTCGGGCAAGGGTGGCAGTATTTCTGAAACTGTGAAGTTTGTGAGCTTTTTGTGTGCTGCTGTCATGAAAGTGTATTGAGAGAGGGCAAATGGTGCCATTGTGAATAAATGATGTGGAAGCTGCAGAGCAATACGTGCCATTGATGTGAGAGGTGAACATCCGCTTTGAAGATGTGCGGGGACGGACCAACACAATACAGTGGAGCAACTCACCGTCAAAACGAATCGGGGAGAAACCAGACGTGTGTTTAAAACAACATTTGTAAAATTGCTGTTTGGGGGGAAAATTTAAAAACAAAAAAAAAATTTTTAAAAATGCAAAAAAAAAATTTGTTGGATTTTCATATTTTTTTTTGGATTTTGGGCCCTTTTTTTTAAGGAACCAAAAGTTTGGGTTTAAATCTATTTTAGAAAAAACCCCTTTACTTTAAAAATTTTAGGGGATTAAAAGGAATTTTTAAAAAATTTTGGAAATTTGTTTGTTAAAGGATAACAATACCGGCCCTTTTATTCCAAAACGAAGGGGGGGAAAATTTTTATTGTTGATTTTGTTTGTGGATCCCCCTATATGCACAGCCCTACATTTACCTCCCCCAAATTTTAAAAATACCGGCCTTAATCACTTCCAACCCACAACTTTTTCCGGGCCCAGGGGGGCTAACCTTTTTTAAATTTTTGGCCCACAAATCACAAAAGGGTAAACTTCCAGCAATTTTTAAAGCCCCCCCATAAACAAATTTCAATTCAAAAAATTTATTAAAAATTGTTAGGACAACAAAAAAAATTTCCCAAATTTTCTAATTTAAAACTTTTCCAACAAAAAATGAAAAAAAATTAGACTTTTTCCCCCTTTCGGGGAAATTTCCCTGGCCCTTTTTCCCCCCCCAAAAAGCACCGTTTCCCCCTTTCCTCCCCCCAGGTTTAAACCTTTTACTAAATTTTTTCCAATAAAAATTATTTTTTTTAAAAATATAGGCCCAAAAACCAAAAAAACCCACCCCGAAAAAATTTAAAAATTTCCCTTTTGGGGGGAACCAACCCCCACCAAAATACTTTTTCCCTTTTTTAGTTTTTGAACTGTCCCCCTTTAATTTTTAAAATTCCAAAAAAAATTCCTTGTCCCTTTTAGGCAATCCCCTTCATATTTAAAGGGCCCTTTCCCCTTTTAGGGCCTTAAAAAAGGGAAAATTAAAAAATTTGAAACTTTTTCCCCCCGGCAATTTTTTTTTTAAAAACCCCCTTTACCCCTTTTGGAAAAACCTTTTTAATTTTAAAATTTTATTTTAAAAATTTTCCCCCTTTTTTAAAATTTAAAAAAAAAAAAAGATTTTTTTATTAAAAACCCCCAGACCCCGGGGTTTGAACCAATTGAGCGCCAAAAAATTTTTTGATACAATAAAAAGCTACCCGTTTTTGGGGGAACCAACCCCCCCTTTTGAATTTACCTTTTTTTTGTTTTTATTTTTTAAACGCCCCCCTTTTGAGTTTTTTGGTTTTTCCCTATTTTAAAAAAGGGGTCTCTGCGCTCCGTTTGGGCTGGTAGCCAAGCCCCGTAGCTCAGCCAATCGGCTTTTTTCTGCTTTTTCTTATTTAACTTCCCCCCTTTGATTTTGTTTGTTAAAACTTTTTCCCATAAAAAAAAGGGCCTTGTCGCTCCTATTTTTGGCCCGAGTACCAACCCCCCGCTACTCAACCAACCTTTTCTGTTTTTTTATTTTTTTTTTCTTTTTTTTTAATTGTCAAATTCTCCTTTTTTTTAAGGGGGTCATTTTCGCTCCTATTCTGTTTGGGCCCGGGTTTTCCCGCCCCAATAAAAAACTTTCTTTTAATTACTGTTTTTCCCGCTTTTAATTCTATTTTTTTTTCCCTTTTTTATTTTTAAAAGTTTTTTTTTAATTGTTTTTTATTTTGGGTTTAGCTTTTTTTTAAATTTTTCCCCCCTTTTAAAAAATTTTTTATTCTTTTTTTGGGGAATTTTAAATTTTTTGGGTTTTTTACCCTGTTAAATCAAACAATTTCCCCCCCCCAAAGGTTTAACCCCCCCCCAGGGACGGGGGCCCCCCCCCTTTTGGGGCCCCCCCGGGGGTGGGCAAAGCCCCCCTTTGACCCCGGATTTTCCCCCAAAGGGCACCCGCGGGATTTAAGGCAGGAAAGGGCACACCTCGCCCCGAATTTTGGCCCCCCCCGGGAAAACCCGCATGGCCCACACCCGGCCCGGATTTTTCCAAGGTGGCCCCCCCCCGGGCGCCACCAAAATCGGGCCCCTTTCTTTTAAATGGGAAACGGCCGCCCCCCCAAAGTTTTCATAATTCGGTCCCTTTTCACTTAATTGATAGACCCTATTACTAATGGTATTGCTATTATTTTTTGGTCAATTTTCCCTTTTTAAATAAAGGGGTCAAATTTCCTTTACCGGGCGATTCAATCCAAACATTTCCCCAACCCTTTAAGAACAAAAAGAATTTTTTCTTAGACAAAAAAATTTTTTTACAATTTTGTCCCCCCTTCCAAAAAAAAAAAAAAAAAAAAAAGGGAAATAAAAGGGAGTTTAAAGGGAAAAATTTTGAAGCCCAAATAAAACTTTAAAAATTAAAAAACAGTTTTCCATGATTTCAATTTGTATTGAAATAAACAAAATTCACCATTCACATTCAGTCTTTTTATAAATCGATTGCCCCTTACCATGTAAGACCATTGAAGACCGTTTGTTGGTTAGGCATTATGACTGTGTTTGCATTCAAGTAGCAGGGACATTGTGATTTGGGAACACATTGCTGTTTGCTATTCAGGTAAAGTCCTGGAGGACAGTTACAGCCTTTAAATTTGGGGTGTCTTGGGAAGCATTCCCCAAACCATGTTTTGAAGAACAGACAGGTCCCCACCAAGGTGGATGTCATCTGAAGGTTGGTTACCCGCAGGTGATAGTAAGGGAAGAAAAAAATTCATTTTTGATGGTGTAAAAATTTTTTAAATAAAATTCAGCTCCTATACTTGTACAAGGGCTGGGATTCTGCTTTTTGTAGAAAAAGTTCGATTGGGACTGTTGTATAGTAAACTGTACTGTGTATATTCCTACTAAATTGAAGAAATTACCAGTACGAATACAAGAAATTAAAACATTAAAAATTTAGTACAATCTGCAGACTTTAAAGAACCAATATTGGGCAACAGACAAGTCTTTAAACATACAACCACACTTTTTCGTCAAATTTTCCAAAACCCCCGCAAAAACTCGACATTTAACACATTAGGGTTCCGATGAAAATGATTTAACTTGTATAACTTTTCAATAAATTTTCCAAAAATGTAAAAAAATTCAAACAAATAATCTTTCATGTAATCCAATTTTCCTCAAATTTTTTAGCTAAAATTTTAAAAAGCAATTTATCTGAAATTAAATAAAACTGGGGCTGCCACAATCCAAGCTGAAACTGGCAGAGGGTGTTTTTGGGAAACCTCTCTTCCTTCCTCAGGTGTGCATTGATGAAAAAAAAAAATTTAAATTATATCCCGACTAAACCCAGAAAACTGGGAAAGGGCGCTAACGTGGACACATATGGCAGCAATTACTATAACTGATAATCGGCTAAAAGGATTAAAACTACAATATTTATAATCTATAAATCTATATTTAATCTAGATTTTTTTAAATCTATTTTTAATCTATAAAACTATCTCGAATTAAAGGCTTAATTAAGCCCTTTTGGTGTCAATGAGTCAATGAATTTCCCCAAACTCCCTCAGCATTTTGGTTCCTATATGTTAAATCCGGGCAGTACCTCTTCTACCACACACCATCTTAAATCACTAACTGAATGGCGTTTTTTCAAAAATGTAAGACGAAGTTTTCCATATTTATTGCCCATATCCTGTGATTAAGGCACATTTTCTAATCTATTCTTGAAAAGACGTATACAGTTTTGTTCATTAAAAGTGCCTTATTGGTTTTGGTCTGTCCTTAAGATCTTCCACACGGGCCTTTAAGTAAAAAAAATTTTTTTTTAATTACATGTGTTAAAACCTTTAAAATCTGTTTCCCAAACAGGGAAAAAATACATGGGCCTAAAATTTTTTTGGTTTTTCTTTGAAAATCTTCTATATTAAAACCTTTAAACCATCTTTGTTGAAACTTTTTTAAACATTTCCATGCAAACATCCAATGATTGAATTACAGATAAAAATAACACTGTAAAGGGTAAACAATAAAGAAGCTTACAGGCGTGTACACTATTTTTATATTGGTTTTTTATTTGGGGAGGGCATTTGGGGGACATTAAGAAGATTCCTCCGGGTTTGCCTGCTGAAACCCCAATTTATCTACTGGGGTTTAAGTACCTTCTGGGTCCCCGTGAGAATCTATTACGGGCCAACCCCTAAACCCGTACAATATAATTTTTGGGGGTTTTTTTATGTTTAAAGGGACCCTTTTTGGCCCCCCAGACCCGGACCCGTACAACTGCTACCCCTAACCCCCTATTGCTACGCCCCTATATGGGCAGAATGCTAGTCGGCAGACCCCTTTTATATGGATGTGTGTAAGGGATATGCCTGTTTCTGTCATAACTAAAAAAAGCCCTCCTCCTGACCGCGTGTATGACCCGTAAAATCATTTCTGGGGACTAGTGGGGGGGGTTTTTGCTTAGTTGTAGCTGTCCCTCTGCCCAGGGGTCGTATAGTGATTCGGGGGGGGCGGGGGGGTGGTTACACAATAAAAGCGTGCATGCCCATCTGATAATTATCTACTGTGCACATGTGCTAGTTAGGATACTGGAGCTTCTATAGTGTATGCAATAGTAAGCAATGAATGCAGAAATAGGAAATGAAAAAAGCACATGAACTGTAGGGGCCCCATGAAAAAAATTGTCTAGGCCTAAAAATTTTCTTTGTTGTCCATAGCAACCCAAACACGCTCCCCTTTCATTTTTTTTGAGCCCGTATGAAAGAAGGGGAACTCATTGGTTGCTTGGGCAACAAAGAAAGTCTTAGGCAAGACAGTTTTTTTTACTTAGGCCCTTAGATGTAAAAACGAGTTTGCATTAGTGAAAATTCATCTTTTTTGGTTGTGCAAATACAAGGCGGGAAACCCCCCACAACCCAACAAAATGAAATATACCGGTTTTCAAAGACCAACCCTGTCCTTTTTCGTACAATGGAGTGAAGGATATTTTTCTTGTAAAGAAACGGTGAGGGTTTAAAAGGGCAAAACCGGGCAGTTTTGAAAATTTTTCCAAAATGCCCGTTTAGCACCATATTTTTAAACCCCCCCTTTTCTATTCTAACAGAACCACTGCATATCATATCATATAATAGTAAGGGATGACGCTCTGAAAGGAACATCAACACTTATGCCATAAACTTAATTCTGTAAATAATGTAAAAACATGGAATGTAACAGACACATAAATTCAATAACGTGTATACTGATTGTTTTGCCATAATCAGCTTAATTCAATAAAAAAAATAAACTGGACAACCTCGTTTAATGACTAATGAGTATTTGGCTACTCACTGCAGTTGGTGAAGGTCCTCCAGTCTTTTAGGATGATTCCTTTGGCAGCACCCGGCCCGGGGCAATGATCCCAAACAGAGAATGAAGTTAAAAATTTTCTTAATTGCAAGCTTCATAGACACATCGCTAAAAAGATAATGTAGAATGAAATGCTTTAAATACCACAACCAAAAATCAGCTAAATTCGTATCCTGTTGTTCTGCAAGTTAGGCAATGAAATGTCAATAATAGATATAGTGTACATTTACTTATTTAATAAATTAACTTTATATGAAGAGTTAAATGGGTTTTCTCAGCACATTTTTAGCTTTAAACATGTAGGCAAGGTAAAGACTAATACCAAATACGTTGCTGTTTTGTTTTTCTTTTCATTCAGAGTTAGATCCATTCTGACCTCCTACTTGTGTACAACAGCTTCCCTAGGTTACCAACCACTTCTCTCTATGCTCTATGGTCCAGCAGCCCTAATCAGACTGGTGAGGTCAATCCTTGCTGTGTCTTATCAGCAGCACAGGTGTTTGTTTATGTTTCTTAATGACAAACTTGAAACCCTTAGACCTCTGTAACCTTCTGCTCTGCTTTTAAAACCTTTCCGTTATCAATGTTCTTCTAAGGGGCTCAGCTAGAAATAGCAGAGCTGATATGCCAATCATTGCTGTAGAACTGCCCATACCCTGAACAGAAAGTGGGAGCTTGAAGCTAGCTGTTAAGAGCAGGCTCTGTAAAAAAAAGCCTGATGAGAAAACCCCTTTAAGGAGAAAAAAGAACAAAGGAAATAAAAATATATAATTTTTAAAAAAACATTTTTATAAATTGTTTTGGATTTGACCAATTTCACATTCACTGGCCTCTAAGCATCTGGTTCCTAGCTGCCAACATCATCATTTTGCTGCAAGGACACAAATGCTTGCATATGAATACACGCTACCAGTTTTGATGATGGCAATGAGCAAAATGCTAGGTCACTTTAAAATTGTTGGCAGCTTTGGAAAATCCACTTCTATTATTAAGGAACCTTGATAATAAATCTGATTGCAGGGTGTCCCGTTGCAACGTCCAACTCTGTGGGTGAACTGGTCAGCCTGAGTTTAGGGCAACTTTTGTTGCTGAACACTGACCCAAACATATTTAGGCTGCTGTACAGAAAGTACATCTTAAAATATATTCATCAGTACATATACTACCAGTCAAATATCTTAGAACACCTCAATTTTTCCAGATATTTTGGACATTAACACAGTTCTAGTACAGCAAATAATGTGAAATAGTTTAAAGGTTCAAAAGTAAGTTAACACCATAAAATTAAAATAATATTAATCTTTAACCATAAAATTAAAATAATATTAATCTTTAACCTGAAACGCAATAACAGTCTGAGTTTTTTTAACAAAAAACTATAGGTCTTTTTAAGGGAAGCTATCACGGACAGCTGCTCTGCAGCACAGAAAGCAAATTATGGTTTGAAATTGGATGCAAACTATTCCTACAGGTGTCTTAACTTTTGGAGATTACTTTCAAACATTCTTATTCTATATAATCAGTGTTGGAACAGACTGCATTTTAACACCCTCTAGGGCAGGATTTGCACAGCTTAGCTCTTCAGGACAGAGCACATTGTTATCATAATGGCAAGTAAAGGGAAATTAACAAAAGAAGACAGACAATTATAACCCTTAGAAGTGGAGGTCAGATCTACAGAAAAATTTCAATGAAAGTCAAGGTAACAGTGCGTACAATTTCATATAACATCAAATGGCATTTGTCAACTGGAGAAATCTGTGGCAGGAAGAGGTCTGGCAGACAAAAGGCCACTACAGAATCAGATTACATGTGTTTGGGAGTCAACAGTTTATGTGATTGGTGCCACACAGCTAAATATTCTAGCATAGCTTAATGCAGCAAAAAAGTAAACAAGTTTCCATTTCAATTGTGAAGAGAAGACTTATATCTGCAGGTTGAGTATCAATAAGAAAGCACTGCTAAGATTGCAAAATAAAAAAAAAGTCTTACCAGCACCAAGCAGCACCTAAAGTGGGCTACTGAAGAGTGGAAGAAAGTCCTATGGACTGATTAATCAAGATTAGACATCTTTGGTACATAATGCAGGGTTTTTGAACGGCATCGAGTTGGTGAAAGCATGGTTCCTGAATGTGTGACAGCAAAATGGAGGATTAGCTTGATGGTCTGGGTCTCTTTTGTTGGATCCAAAATTAGCAACTTGCAAAGGATGGCTAGTGCACTGGACAAAAAGGTGACCACAGTATTTTGATGCACCCCGGTGTACGCCTAGTTGGTCGGGGGTTCATACTAAAGCAAGGAAATGATCCAAAACCTACTTCTAAAGGCGGCACATTTGTGGCAACTTCTGCAACAATGTGAGAAAGAATTTTTTGAATTCTGAATGCAACTGAAGAAAGAATGCCTCGTTTGTATAAAGCTGTTGAATGGGCTATAGGTGGCTACTTTAAAAGTCAAAAATCTAGATTTCATTTGTTAAAAAAGACAGTCCATTATTTTTTATTCCTCTTAACTTGTTTATTTCTTCTTTGATCTCATTTCAAAATACATTTGACATTGAACTGTGTAAAAAGCAATAAAAACGTGAAAAATTGAGGTGTTCTAAAACTTTTGACCAGAATTGTATACTGGTAATGTTGGGTTATGCTGATTAGCATTATGGGAAGAAAAAAAATCATTTTATATTCCTGATGTCAAATGTCAGACAATGCAAGATCGAGTGGTATATATCATGCTCTAAATAAACTTCAGAATACAACCTATGTTGATTTTGCTTTAATAGCTCATTTTACCTTGTAGTAGGGGTCTGGATCCACCATAGAATGACAAATTTTAAATGGACTTTCATGGTTGATCAAAGCAGAGCAATGTGCCTGTGCAAATAATTCTGATAGAAAAAGAGTACACAAGTTAAACATAGTCACACCCTAGATACATAACTCTTGTAACACTTTTCCTCTCTGTCAGTGTATGAGACCAATCTGAATAATGACAATATCTGTACACCGGTGTTGAATATAATGGTGCTATGTGTATATCTCTATCTATCTATCTATCTATCTATCTATCTATCTATCTATCTATCTATCTATCTCTCTCTCTCTAAAATTATATATATATATAAAAATATTAATAAGCTATCTATCTATACATATTTTATAATATATATATATAATATATATATATAATATTATATATATAAAAGACAGATAGGTAGGTAGATAGATAGATAGATATAGATATATACATCTATAATAAAAATTAATATATAATACATATATATAATATTATATACATATATATATATAATATAAAAAATGTAACATAAATGATAAATAGTGCAGAAGAGATCCCACATGGGGTGTAGAAGCGGTCATCATTAACAGGTGAAATTCAGACCATAGACCTCACATCCAGTATAGATTACCAGAGGTGACATGGCCACATGAGAAAAGTCTAAAACTAGGAGCAGGCTTTAAAATGAATAAAGAAATGAAGATAACAGCCTAAAATGTAGTAAACTTTTTTTTCTGAACCTAACCACCACCATATGAATTTCTTAAAGTTTTTCATGTGTTCAAGATGTCCATAGCTTTCAAATTCTGTTTAAATATAAAGCATATATAATTCTCCAAAGATAAAGCTTGGTAAAAAAATAGCTTTTATTCAGGGTGATACAAAAAGCATGGTGCAAAAGTAAAGGCTGCAATATATAGTGTCTGGACAGAAGTGGACTACCACTAGAAATGTGCCGTTTTACCAACAGAAATCACTTTGCACATTCGAGTGTGTAGATAAAACTTGGACAGATAGTGTGTCTTTTCATGTTTATACATTTGTTCTCTTGGTTATAAATACCGAGGCTATAATTTTGCAACATCCCTTTTAAATCACTTTTGCATGAATTGGATAGAATGATATATGTGTTTATATTGTTTTTCTTGTTGACTATTATTGGAAAAAGTCTTTTTAAGGAATTTTTAACATTGGGATTCAAATCCACTCATGACTTACCATTAGATATACTCATTGAGCAGGGGTTAACATCCATATTCTGAGCCGGCTTGCAGTTTGCAGCTGCTCTCCAGGAGTCTACAAATACTGTCACTGTTCCCTCTACAATTCCAGAACTGGAAAGGAAGTCATCCTGAGTTTCTGAATTGAAGTTGCCACATAGACCTATTTTAACAAAGAATTTCCAAAATGTTGCTTGAGGCACTCCACATAGAAAATAGTGTCCATATTCCACATACTCATCTTCAATAATATATTTTAATTCAGGCAATTTAACAATGTCAAAGAGGAGACCTCAAGAAGTTATTCTGAGAGTTACAAAGGTCAACTGCATTAAACTATTTTTTTTCTCGAAGACTTTTCTGACATGGGTACTCTGCTGCTGGAACTTCTGTTGATCATGTATTATTATGTGGAAACTTAAGGATACTACCATTCATTTTATTTTACCTGTACTGACAAGCAATTTGTGACTTTTATATGTATTTTTTTTAAAAGTTAAAATTGGTTGGTATTTTTTATATAATTTTTTTAAAGTTCCCCTATGGATTTTTGTTTGGTCTCTCTGATTTACCATGCCTCTAGCATTGTAATGAGAAATGCTTGAAAGTTCCCTTCCACATCAACTATGGGCCTGAGAGGTGTAAGTGTTAGGCAGTGTGAAGAAAGCTGGGAACCCCCCAGTGCAGAAGAAGGTTAACCCATTATCCTTTCATGCATTTCTATTGTCATTGCCCTATTGACCTAGTCCAATGAACAAAAGAGCAATCATTTTGATATTACCTACAATATGTAATAAGGCTACATGCAGATAAGAATTGATTGCAGCATTTGCAGAAAACTAAGATTAGTCTGCCTTGTCATGCAGGAGTTTTATCTCCTTAATATCACAGCCAGAGAATTAATAGATTTTATATGCAATTTTTAATTGCATAGGACTGCTACCAAACACTACCAAAAATTCTAAAAACTACTTTTCCAGAAACATTGATTTTAACAAAAATACCCCTTTCTGACGGAAGTGACCCTTTAACATCATGTGTTCAGTTTTACTGCAGCTCCACCTTAAAACATATGAAGCATTACACATCACCTCACTGAACTCAAAAGACTGTTTATGAAATGCATGGATATCTTTAGTCCTCCAGAGAAAGACACTCTTTATAATCACTACAGAATGAGGGATCACCCTCTCTTATCTCAGAATCTATATAAATTCACAAGGTTATACAGTTCTTATTCATACCAATACAGGTGTGTACTGCACGAAACTACTTACAAAAATGTTAGGGATATTTGGCTTTAGGTTGAAATTTCAGGATGAACATAACATTTCTAGAACTTTTTTTAAATGAACTAAATGAGACAAGCTCTTAACTTTAGAATGCACATGTTCAACTGTTCAGTGTTTCAGTACTTTTTGCACAACTAGTTGATCTCTAACAAGGATCTTAATGCCAGTCGTCTAGTAAAAACAGACCACGCTGATGTAAACGGTTAAGAAGGATCTGACATAACACTTGGTTGCTTCTTTGCTCCCAGGAGTTATGAGGCATTTATCACCTTGCTCTGCAGGGCAGTGTTTACAATGATGCAGTCATCAGTGTGTGATGTAACCAAATGACATCCACTTCTTTGCCTTTCTGTGACTCTTTCAGTCTCTCTGTTGCAACCTGCTGATGACACTCTGTGACACTCTAAGCTCAGTGGTCACTTCTGTCTCAGAGCATCCTTCTTGTAGCCTCCCAATGACAAGATACTTTTGATCAATTGTAAGGTGTTGTCTTGGTCTCATGATGTCAAAATGTTAACAGCATGATGACGAGGACTGGTTAACTCCCAATTCAAACGGCTCCCCTAAATTTATTGGGGGATTCAGGGATCAAACCCCTGTTGTGAATTTTGCCATTAAACTCCTTGTTAGAGATCAACAAGTTGTGCAAAAAGTACTGAAACATTGAACAGTTGACAGTTAACTTGTGAGTAGTGTATAATCAGCCTCCAATGGATAAAGGAAATCAATTTAAATAAATCACATATAACTAATTATTCTCTTATGAAATTATATAATGTATTCAATTTTAAATTTTATAAATTATTTAATAGGGTTGGTGTTGGTGGTAGGAAAATGTTGTTGTGTCCTATATACCATGTACAATACTTAGACGGTGGCCACAATTCTCTGTAGAACCAGGGTTCTTAACCTATGGAATATGTATCATTAGGAGCACCACATTTCTAATGGGTATTCAGGCTTCCCTGATGTAATTCCATGTATATCCAATTCATACCCACTCACCTGTTTAGGTTATTTTTGCAAAAATAAGGAATTGTGTAGGAATTGTGTGCCAGCTCACCTCACCAAATGTGTGCACAGAAATCAGACTGTGCAATGTCCATGTAGTATATCCAGCAGAAGAATGTTGGATCCAGCACTGCTTATAAAAGTCAATATTTATTCCATATACAAAATATAAAAAATATAAAAATCGTGGAATAACACAGGGTGAGGACATTATCAGGGCTGACATGTTTCGATCTCAAGATTTTTGTCAAAGGATGGTTATTTTTACCTCCGGGTTCCAATGCATGGAATTAACTCTGAGGACCCGCAGAGTGATTCATGCAACTTATAAGAAGTAGGTTATTCCAGCACCACAGAATTGTTTCTTGATATAAGAGAACTTGTCGCTTTATTTCATAGTCTTGTAAAAGTTACAACCGACATAGCACTAAAAGTTCAGGCAGACATATTTCAGGCACCAGCCCATATTTGTTGTCCAAAATGCATCTTACATAGTTACATAGTTAGTACGGTTGAAAGAAGACACGTGTCCATCAAGTTCAACCAAGGGTGGGGAAAATGTTGGTGAGGGAGAGAAAAAAGGACTTTAAGCCCAGCCTCACCACTGGTTAATGCCCTGAAACCAACAAGGCAAGAACCAATCAGCTCTGGTGGAGACCATATCTCTGACCCCAGAGCCTCCACCAGACAGGATCCAGAATGTTACATGGCTACGTACGCATTAATATTTTTATGTTTCAGGTAGTTATCTAAGCCTTTCTTGAAACTCTCTACAGTTCCTGCTGTGACCAGCTCCTCAGGCAGGCTATTCCACAGATTCACAGTTCTTACAGTGAAGAACGCCCTTCTCCTCTGGAGACTGAATCCTTTTTTCTCTAGTCGAAGGGAATGTCCCCTTGTCTTTTGAGGGGGCTTCACTTGAAATCATTTTTCCCCATACTTTTTGTAGGGACCATTTATATATTTATATAAATTAATCATGTCCCCCCGAAGCCGTCTTTTCTCAAGACTAAATAAGTTCAATTCTACTAACCTCCTCATAATTAAGATGCTTCATTCCCCTTATAAATTTAGTTGCTCCTCTTTGTACTCTCTCTAGCTACATTACATCTCTTCTATAAACTGGGGCCCAGAACTGAACAGCATATTCTAAGTGAGGATGCACCAATGCTTTGTACAGCGGTAGAATTACATCCTTGTCCCACGAGTCCATGCCTCTTTTAATACACGCCAATATCTTACTTGCCCTAGAGGCAGCTGATTGACATTGCATGCTGTTCTGTAGTCTATGATCTACAAGAACGCCCAGATCTTTCTCAACAAGCGATTCTCCAAGTTTTTCTCCCCCTAGGACATATGATGCCTGTAGATTATTTCTACCCAGATGCAGAACCTTACATTTATCCACATTGAACCCCATTTGCCAAGTGGATGCCCAAGCACTCAGTGTGTCCAAGTCTGCTTGCAATTTATGAGCATCTTCCATAGATTGCACTACCCTGCATAGCTTGGTGTCATCTGCAAAAATCGAAACCGTGCTATTGATCCCTTCCACTATATCGTTAATAAATACATTAAATAAGAGAGGACCCAATACTGAGCCCTGCGGCCACCACTCACAACCGGGGACCACTCAGAGTAGGAGTCATTTACCACCACTCTCTGAGTACAATCCAGCAGCCAGTTTTTAATCCAATTACACACTGTTATCTCTAACCCAATGGATTCTAATTTACCTAACAAACGCTTATGCGGGACATGTAAAATCCCTTTGCAAAGTCTAAAAACAAATATCCACGCGCCCGTTACCCAACTTCTATTTCCCCTCTTTTTTGCCGAATTTTTAGTCTATGTGGTTGTATATAAAAAAGAATATGAAATAAAGCGACAAGTTTTCTCACATCAAGAAATGATTCTGTGGTGCTGGAATATCCTACTTCTTATAAGTTCCCTGATGCAATAATTTAGTAGAGCAGTGTGAGTTTATAGTCTTTGTAATATATTAGTATTTGGATTAAAAATATTTTGAAACACTGCTATAGTGGACACAGTGTTGGGTAACAGAGCAACCTGTAGAACACATTTTGTGTATGTTGAATGTTTTATTTTATTATAAGGACTGCAAAATTTGTCATACTTTCTCTTTTAACACACAAGCCTGAAGGACTTTCATGAAGATCAGATAATCAACAAATAGCCCCCTTGAGGGAATAAGAAACAGTACATTGTGAAGGGTTTTCCCATAGGTTAAAATTCAACCTTTGGTTTTCAAAGAAACTTGTTCAGCTTAAAGTAGGCAAAGAAGACGGGCTTCTGCCCTTAAACTCAAGGCCAAAGTTGTTAAGAGGGGTATTTTGTAGGGACAGTCTTATCACTACAACGTCATCTGTAAGAAGAGGCAAATGGTGATCAGGAACCAACATAGGCATTATCAGAATATTAATTTGATAACACTGTTAATAGATTATGCATCAAGTTATTATTTGGTCGCGCTAATATCTAAGCACTGAATGGTATGCTGTTTTTGGCAGTAGTTTTTGTTTTGGTTTACTACTGGGACTATAATCTTATTTTAATTTTTTTCAGGTTTTTTGTTTGGGGGCAGGTTGTTTTTTTAAAATTTAAAAAAATTTATTTTGACCAATGTTTGATGTGGTTATTTGAATGATAAAATTTGGGTGGGGATAGGGATGCAGTCAGAAGTAATGTTCAGGGTATCATCCAATGAAGACCGGCCCTGTGATGACTTCTTATGGGCACTTGGAATGCTTGGATTGCACTAAATATAAATTTGTTAAACCCTTTCCTTATCTTATGTTGTGTTTACTATATGCAGAAACTGAAGTTTAGTAAAGTTCAAATATATCGTTGTTTAGTCTCCTTCAAGGAATAAATTGTATAGACAAATATGGAAACAGCAAAATTTGCTGCTCATGTATAAATGTTACTGCACATAAATATTGTGCCAATATTTTTCATTATTGGTTGCAACAAGTAATTTTAGGGCCTCATGCGGCCAAAGCATCTGGGTCCCATGCCCATTATCAGTTTCTATCTTACACCATATCAGTGGAGCCCTTTGTTTTAAAAAAAAAAAAAAAGTGGCAGGGCCCATTACAGGAATACTGCCATAAATGCATGCACATTTGCCGCTATACATAATGGAAAAAAAGTACACATACCTGCTACATACGGCAGTTGTTTTATCTGTCCATCCACTGTGATCTGCTCCTGCTTTGATAGTATTATTATCCCCTACAGAATAGGAAGTATTAGAAAACGTTGTCATTATCTGTTCTAAGATGACAAGAAACACGCTTTATTCTATTTGCTGAGGTATATGGGTTATGTTTTTTTTAATTTGACATTTTATAGGAAACCATGGTTTGCTTTCAATGAAAATACAATGCTCATACAGTATTTTTCTACTAAAATAATTTGTTAGCATATGTGAAAAGCTGATGGCCAAACTGGTCCTATAATTTTACAAACAGTCAAATTTGTGTCCATTGTTATCTGATAGAAAAACATTGTTAAAAACTTTTTTCATCAGTTGTGTCTGGCTAAAGTCAAAAAGTTATTTCTGGACATAAATGATAGGTTGCTGGTAGATACCCTGTGTTCATGTCTGTCAGTAAATCAGTCATCAAAGGCAGATTATTTAACTTAATAGAATTATTGTTGACAGCTTGCATATTTCCAGCACGATATATGGATGTATCAAAGTAAACTTGACATTGATATCATGGTTTTCCGTCTTATCTGATCTCAGATGACAAAAGCCATTGAAAAGCATTGAAAAAATTGAGATAGCTTTCTGTACCGCGATATCATGGTGCATTATCTGTCAAGTTTAGCTTTGCTATATCTGTATACTGTATGATAATGATGTTAGTTGTAGTTGCACTGTTATTGTTGAAGCTCTAATATTAATTTAATTGTAAGAAGAAAACTCACACTTGAGGATGTGTAAATAACATTGGTGAAACAGGTTTCTGAAAAGCTCACTCCACACTTCTCAAAGGTTCCCATCACACTTCCTCCATCGGGAAAGTTAGGACTCTGTGTAATGATAATAAAATAAGTACAAATTAGAAAAATAAAATCACTAGAGCTCTACAAGTTAGTAACCTCATCGCTCAAAATATTGTATATGTGGCTGAAGTCAGCAACTAATCTTTCTGACAGTGAATGTCACAAGAGCACATAGGTAAGGGAAAAGCCCAGGAGATGGCGTGGCAGGAGTCAGTCCTTGAAGAGCATTAGGAGAGAGATGTGAGAAAAGGGTCCTCAGTTAGTAAGCGACAACGAGCAAACAGTTCAGGAAGTCATCCAGTGAAAGAGCCCAGTAGATATCAGTACAAGAGGAAAGTGGAGAGCAACCAAATACACAAAGACTGTTTGTGGACAGAGAGGAAGTCTCCTGTGCCATTGAAGAAGACTGTGCCGGTATACATATAGAGACAAGAGGGTGTTTCAGTGGGACCAAGGTTAAGCCTTTCAGTGATATACCTAACAAATGCCTGTCCAAAGTGAACACCTGTCAAGTGTTCCATTTCCATAAAGCACCATTAATTGATGTAGTTCAAATAAGGGACTCTTTCTTGTTAACGCAGAACAGCACATCTACCTTCAACTGTCCTCTCATCACTCCATCAACTCTCCCTTTGACCCACTGCAATCTGGTTTCCGATCCCACCACTCTACTGAAACCGCCTTAACCAAAGTCACCAACGACCTAGTAACTGCTTAAGCCTCTGTCTTTGACATGGTCAGCCATTCACTTTTGCTACAAATCCTTTCATCCCTCGGCATCATGGACTTGGCCATTTCCTCATACCATACTAATCAGGCATTCAGCATCTCTCACTCTCGCACCACCTCCTTCTCCCGTCCACTCTCAGGTGGTGTCTCCCAGGGGTCTTTCCTAGGCCCCCTGCTCTTATCTATCTACACTCTTGGTCTGGGTCAGCTATTAGTGTCACATGGCTTTCAATACCACCAGTATGCTGACGATACTCAACTCTACATCTCCGGCCTAGTTGTTAACTCTGCTCTCCCGGATCTCAGACTGTCTATTGTCCATATCCTCCTTCTTATCCTCCCGTCTCCTAAAACAGAATCTGGAGAAAACTGAATTCATCATCTTTCCACTGTCCCACTCTATATTCCCCCACCTGATCTCTCTATCACAGTCAATAGCTCCACACTCTCACCGGCTCCGCAAGTCCGCTGACTTTGGATAATCTTTGACTCCCCTGTCCCTCGAACCATACATCCAAGCCTTTACCTCTACCTACCGCCTCGACCTGAAAAATAGCTCATGAATCTGGTCATTCCTTAACTTTGATACTACAAAAATGCTTGTCCATGCCCTCGTGATTTCCCGCCTAGAGTACTTGATGACTAAACATCTCTCACAATCCTGTTTCATGGAGTCACAGGCAGTTTTTCATCCACTCTGCTTGTCATGCTGTGGTTGGTTCTATAGCAGTGATTAGCATATTAGGCTTCTCTGTGACTAACTGAGACATTACAAAGACGTAGCTTTGCTTACTGAAGATTAAGGACGACAGGTCCCAATACGAATGCACCATAGTTTTGGTGTATTTTGACAAAATGTTCTTGATATAAATGAATTGTAATATACCAAAACAAAAGGGGCATTAAATATAGTAGCAATGATACGCTGTGCGCCTCCATAACACAATGCGCCAATCGAGGTGCTTTACATACACTAGTAATGATACGCTATGAGCCTCCATAACGCAATGTGCCTATCAAGGCACATTAATACACTAGCAATGATATGCTATGCCCCTCAAATGCGCAATACGCCTTTTTTGGCGCATTAAGTTTACTATGCAAAATATACCAGATGCCAGGTTTTTGAAAGGATCGTACCTTCAGACGCATTTTACACTGACTATATGCGCCTAAAAACTGCCGCAGGGACGACAATTTTCCGACATGTTGCCCTAAATCTCCTCCACTTACAAGTGCTCTGAGGAGTCAAAACAATTGCTTATCTTTAAACATAGTTAATCATGTTAGAGATAATTAGTCTTCTCTGAAATTGAGCTCTGTCCATGGTGATGTCACTTCCTGCTCTCTCTCTAATGAGGAAGGAAGATTATGGCCATGACCAGGGAAACCTGTGTGCACCCAGTGCAGATAAAATCTCTCTTATCTCCTGACTAAGGTAAAATCAAAAGACTAATGTTTTGGAAAAAAGTCTTCTATTACCTGTCTCTACATTTTGAAAGCTAATCTTTATAGTGATAAAAGCCCTTTAATGTGTCTCTGTGCAGAATAGAACTAAGTAAAAAGAATGCTTTAAATAGAATAGAAGTATAATAATGCAGATCTGGTGGTGTAGCAAGGGGCTATCAAAGCATTTGCCACAGGTTCTGTGTGCCAGTTTGCCACAACTAGTAAATCCTAGCAATGGCTCTGTCCAGAATGTTACCGAGAACTCTAGACTGTCTCACTGAATTCAGGACATTTGTTTGCCATGAGGCTGGAAAGTTGCAGCAAATAAGCCTGTAAATTGCATATGGCTTCTGAAACCTGCTGTGGGCAATTTGTTAATAGTTAAGTTGGCTATAATGCAAAATTATTGGATTTTTAGTTCTTTGCCATGTGTCAGTTACTGACTTACCGTGACCAGGGCATAAACACAAGCTCCATGAAATCGATATGTGTCAGTATCAAATGTTGTGACAACAGAGCCGCCTTCTATGGAACATCTACCTGGACATGGAGTGTTTTTGCAGCTCCACTGCCCCATTTGGCACTCACTGTTGAAACAAAATAAATGCAAAAAAAGAAAAAAACATTAGAGAGGGTTTTTAGCATGATGGTGATAGCATATACCAAGCAGTTATTTTAAACCTGTTTCTAAAACAGTGATTTTTTTCTATAGTGTCTTAATATTTTTCCTTCTTACTTTCAGACAGAAGTTTTTTAAAATGTTTCCTTCAGCATAACCTTGTATCACCTTGTTTTTTGAGGGATAAGAGTATTTTTTCATGGTTCCATTTAATATCACATATTTGGAAACTACAGAAAATGATTTCTCGATTGAAACAGGAAGAATGCAATTTCTCCATGCTTTTATAATTTTTTATTTATCCATTTGCATTTCTTTTGCATATTGTGTGATATAAATGACATCAACTTTATTATGTGGATTAAAATGATTCCATTGATACCGCGCTTATGTAGTTTTGGCTATGTTTTACAATAAAAAAAAAATAACTTCTAGTTTTTTAATGCTTTACTTCTCCTTTTTCTGTGAACTTTACGCCTACTTTTTTATATATATTTTTCTGTGTGAGGGATTTTTTTTTGCAGGATGAACTCTAGTTTTTGTACTATTGTGGTGCTTATAAATTGTAACCACTTTTTGTTTAATTTTTCTTGAAGTGAGGTTACCAAAACAACCAATTCCGGCATTAGTTCTTTTTTTCTTTTACCCCTTTAAAATAAAGTTGCATTTCAATAGTTCAGTTTTTTTTAAATTTAAAAGGGTTTCCCATTTTGTTATTTCTGGGTTTAAAGCCACAGGTGTCAGAGAATAAGACGATTCTAAGGTAATTCTGATTATAGCAGGGCACATTCTCTTTACTGTACTCAGAACTGGTAATACCGATTTTATGAGCTTCATCCCTTTATGATACTTGACTAATGTGTTGCAATCTAGTGTAATGTGACTGCAATTCTATTGCACCCTGTCAGAGGCAGGGAGAAATAGAATGAGTTTCATGTCAGGTCTGTAGGCCTTCATTAGGCAGGCCCTTGTGATTGCACTGTAGAGGGAGGGGGAAGGGTATGGGTGAGGGATGGGTGCACCCTTCTCTTCCTGTATAATATCTTAGTTTAATTGACAAATTACTAGTTAGCACCCTCTGTACATGGGGGAAAGGGTTTGGGTTTCCCTGATCCCTCCCCTTATTTTCCCCCTTGTCTTCAAAAAACCTTAAATTCTCTAGGGCATTCAAAACCCTGTTTGTATTATGTTTTTACTTAGAGTATTGATAACATGATAGGTTTAGCACATAGCTATCTTCAAAATGTCACCTAAATGCATTCGTTATGCTTCCAAAGGGATTGTTTTCGAATTTTTAAATTTTTGGCCCAAAGCCCAAAATTGAAACAAATTCTGCACCGAGTAAGGCAGTTAGTAATGGTGAATACAATTATTATTTAATAATTAAGTGATGCATCTGGAATTACCTTGATTTTTTGCATTTTTGTTAATTAATTGTGGTCTAATTGTTATCTAATTCAAAGACAATATTGTTATGTGTAATTGTTATTAAGTCATATTAATACAAACCAAATTAAAACTAAAGGGAAATACCATAAAAAACAGCTATGCTTTTCCATGCAGGCTGGAGGGCCCAAACAGGTGAATGGGGGAAAACCCCCCGGGGGGCCCCAGGATGGTAGCCCCTGGAGTTGTTTTTTAAAATTTGATATACACCCTCCGGGAAACGGGCCCCCAAAAAAAGGAGAGATTGGGGCAAAAAAACCAAGAGACAGCGTATAGAAGGAATGTACATTTTATTTTAGGGGTAGCGGGTAGGGGGGGGCCCCCTAAAAAAAAAAACTCCTTTGGGGGCCCAAAAACAGCTAAAACTGGTGGGCCCCTAGAATAAACCTCTCCCTGGGGGGCCCTCTTACCCAGTTGATGTTTTACCCATGTTTTTTATTAAACCCATATAAGGTCTAAGCCGTTTTGGGGGTTAAGAAAAAAGCCCTTTTTTTAAAATTAAAATTTCCCACTTTATCTGTGAAAAAATTTTTTCAATATTTTTTCCCTACCCAAGTCTTTCAGAGATTTTTTT
Source organism: Phyllomedusa bahiana (assembly GCA_025379985.1). Classification (NCBI taxonomy): domain Eukaryota; kingdom Metazoa; phylum Chordata; class Amphibia; order Anura; family Hylidae; genus Phyllomedusa; species Phyllomedusa bahiana. The sequence goes on along the minus strand of JAODAL010003801.1, from coordinate 57,386 downwards.
CTCGTGAAAAAAGGGTGCATTTTTTTTGGCAATTAAAGTTTGGTCGATAAAACCCTTTGTTTAGGTGTAAAAAAATTTAGGGGAAATTTGAAAAATTTTAAAAATTGCCATTTTCAAATTTTAAAAAATTTCTGTGTGCAAGACACTTTGTCCCCCACCCAAAAAAAAGTAGAAAAAATGGGGGAAAACATTACCATATTTTCTACTTTTTGTTTGGCATGATTTTTTTAAAACATCTATTATTTTTTAAGACTTTTTGGGGGTTTTAAAAATTTAGAAAGGCAAATTTTTAAAAATTTTTCAAGAAAAATTAGCAGAACGTTTTTTTTTAAAACCCGGCCATTCTGTTTGTGGTTTTGAGGGGTTGGGTTTTAAAAAAACCCCCTTTAAAATTTCCCCCCATTTCAAAATACCCCCCTTTAAAACTTAGTAAAAACAGCTTTTAGGTGTTCCCGGGGTCGGGGGGGAAACCCAAAAGGGGGACCACCGCAGGGATGGGTAAGCCCACCCGGGGGAGTGGAGTTAAGAGGGGGTTCCCCGGTTTATTCACCAGAGCCCCCCCCAAAAGCGGGATGGTCTTGCTGCGGGGGGGCCCACCAGGTCACTCCCACTGGGGGGGCTTGCCTGCGTGGGCGGCCGGGGTTTTGCAAGGTACGGGAAACGGGGCGGGTTTAAGGTCGGGTGTGGACAGGGGAAAGGTCGGACAGGCGGCTTGGTTTCGTAGCGGTTTGGGAAAAAAGGAGGGGGTGGGGGCAGGGGGGAAAGGGGTTTTTTTAGACGGAAAAACGTAAGCAAGGAGCGGAACAGGGGAAAGGGCAAAAGACAGGAAGCTCTGGAACACTTTCCCCCATGGAATATACCCCAAGGGACCCGGAAAGGGCCGGAGGAAGAGGCCGGCCCTTAAATAGGAGCAGTGGGGGGGGGGGGGCATTAACCCAAAAATTTACCGGTTTTGCATCCCCCCTTTAAATTAGGGGAGCCGGGGGGGGCAACCCCCCCAGGGGCGGATTTTTACACCCCCGGGAGCAGAGACCCGACAAGCAGGAGGTGGCTGGGAAAAGTGGACGCGGGGCAGGTGGTTGCAAACCGGGCGGCCCCCAAAACCCGACGTGCGGGACGGGGGTCCGTTTGGGAGGGGTGGGCCCAACGGACGCGCCTGCGGCCCGGGACAGGGGTCGAAGGGGCGCCCGTTACGGGAAACCCCCCCCCTTGGGCCCCCCTCCCCTGGGGCCCCCTTCCCCTTACGGGATTGAAGGAACCTCTGGGATGGGGCATCGGTTCTTTTTAATTTTCCCTCCGGCCCCCCCAGACCTCTTTTTGGGGCCCGGTTCCCCCCAGTCCACCAAAAAAAGTATCCCCTTTTTCCCCTTTAGTTTTTTCATCCCCCAGAATCCCCTTTGACCTCAAAGGAACCCGGGGGCATCACCCAAACAGACGGAGGAGGAACACCCTTCGGGGAAAAGCGATTAAGGACCAGGGGCTTCAAAAGGGCCCATAAAATGGGGTTGGGAATTTTCATCGCAGGAGGGGGAGACGGATTTTGGGGTAAGCCCCCGGGTTGATGGGGCCCCGATAAAATAAAAGGGGCCCCAGGAACCGGGGCCCTTTTTTGTGAGAGGGCATTTTTTAAAAGGCGGACATAACGAGAGAGACCACACCTTGTCACCTGGGGAGAAAAATGGAGGGGGGTTTTCTTTTTCCTTGGCTTGTTTTCTTAATGCGCTGGGAAAAGCCCGGGAGCAGGACTGTCGGGTCTGGAAAAGAGGGCCCTTAAAATTTTTGATCAGTGCGTCCGTGCCGGGACCTGGGAAAGGTTCCCAAAGAGGGAGAGGTGGGGGGGGGATGCGGGACCATACCCCAAAGTAAAAGGGGAAAAGGAGGACCCCGGGGGACTCCGACTAAGGGGTTTTTAGGAGAAACCCCGCCCCGGAACCCCCAAATTGGGCCCCAATTATCTTGGCGTGCCGAGACGACGTGGCGAAGGTAGCATCCAAGCCCGGGGTTCCCCCTCCCCACCAGGCCTTTCCCGTCTGCGGGGGGATAGGGGGAAAAGAGAAGTGGCTTGACCTGAATTTGGGATTGCACAAAGCTCGAAAACTTGGAGCCCAAAATTGACCCCCGGCCAGAAAACAATTTGCTGAGGAAAAGGGGTTCCATGCACCCGGGGAAAAAACATGAAGGAAGAAAAGTTCCGCCAGCGAAAAAAGCAGATGGCAGGGGGCCCCGGAACGAAATGGCCATCTTGGGGGGAATCGGTCTGTTTTTTCCCCAAATAACGGGGGTTGTTGCCAGCGAGGGGAGGGAGGTCGTAATAAATTTTCCAGGGAAAAATTTTGGGAAACCAAGGTTTGGGCGTTGGAATGGGGGGGGCTGAAGTGGGCCCTCCCGGCTTTGGAGTGGGTTTGTTGCGGGACAGGATTTCCCAAGACAAAATAAAAGTCCTTAACATCCTTTTCCATTTTCTGGCCCCCATTTTAAAAAGGGGTTTTCCCAAAAGGGTTGGTTCTTGGGGGCCCCCGGGGTGATTTGCCCCCAATGAGAAATGTCCCTTTTTAAAATACTTTTTGGGAGAGCTGGACCCACAAAAAGTTTTTCCAGGGGAAACCTTCCCGGGAGATCCCCCGGCGCTGCCGGGGATGAGGGGGATTGGGGGAAATTTTTAATTTGTTCTGGAAAAAGGTATCTTCACCTCCCAAACCGTCGGAGGAAAGGAAAAGGAGGGCGTCAGCCTTTAAATTTTTTCTCAGTTTGGCCTGAAGTGGATTTGAAAGTCGAAACCGGGGGGGAAGGGGGAGGGGCAAACCCCCAAAGCCGGGCGTGGGTTAAGCCCGCTGAGCCGTAGGGAAGATTTTTGGGAAAGGGTTTTCTTAGGGGCCCAAAGTAAAATCCCGGATGGGAAAATTTGGGCACCCCCCAGAAAGAAAAAGCCACTCTTCCAAAGGGGAATTTTAGGGCTAGTGGGCCCGGGCGCCAATCTTTGTGGGGTTCATTCCCGGGCCAACGAGAATGTTTTGGAAAAAGAAGCCGAAGGGTTCGGGTTCTTCCCGGGGGCCCCTTTTTGCGTAAGAACTGTTTCCAGCCCCCTTACAGACAAAGGGCCATCCACCCCGGTGTGAAGGGTCTTGGGGGAATCCGGACTTGAAGGATGGGGGCCCGTAGCGGAAGGGGGGGGGGGGAACCTTGAGCTTGGGAAAATCCCTCCTCCGCTCGACTGGCCAGCTGCGTGGTTTGGTTTGGTTTTTGGTGGGGGGGAAAATTATCGGGGAAACCCAGCGTGGAAAAAAGTGGGGATGAACGGGGCATAGTAGTTGCAGAAAGCCCAAAAATTTTTCGTTGGTTTGCCCGCAACCCGAGGGGGTGGCCACGCAACACCGCAGGACTTTTCGTGGACCCACCCGTGGCCCTTTAATCCGAATGACTTTTACCCCAAAAAAGGGGGCTCTTTCTGATGGAAGGGCCCCTTCCCCACCCTGGGGTTTAGGTGGTTCTTCCCGGGGAGAGTCTTAGTACCGGGCCCGAACTTTGGCGCGGGGGGTTTCTCGAGGTCGGGAGAGAACACCGGTTTGTCTTTAAAGGGTGGGACACCCAAGAAGGTGTGGAGGGGGGTTTCCCTGAAGACGTCATTCCCGAGCCCCTGAAAGGACGGGCGGGAGAAATTTGATAGTCCAAAAGGGGAAAAAAAACCAGGTAAAAAAAGTCCCCCTATTTTGGGTTTTTAAAGGGCTTTCTTCCCCTATACCCTTGCGGATTGGGAAACCAAAGTTGTGGGCCCCCTCTCAGATCCAACTTAGAGAAAAATTTGGGCCCCCTGCAGGCGGTCGAAAATTTCCCGTGATCAAGGGGCAGTGGGGTCCGGTTCTTCACCTTTGTTTCTTTTTTAAAACCCCTTTGGTTTAGTCTTCCCAGGGCCGAAAGGAAAGTCCTTTTTTTTTACGAAAAAAAACCACCGCCCCTGGGGGGTGACGAGGACTTGCGGATAAACCCCCCTCCTGAGATTCTCCTGGATGTACTCGGTAAATGGGCTTGAGTCTAGGAGCATCAGAGGGTAACTGGGCCCTGGGAGGAGGGCTGGAAACCCCGGGCAGAAAAGGTTTAAAATTGGGCAATCATAAGGGGGTGCGGGGGAAAGGGAATTCAGTTGCCTTTCAAAAAAAAGAATTCAGAAAATACTCCAAAAAATTGGGGGCCGGCCCCAGGGCAATGGCTCCTTTTGGGTTGCACGAGAACAGGGAAACACCGGGCAAAGGGTGCACCAAACAGCGCCCCCGGGGCGGGTTGGGGCCCCCAAAACGAATCACCCTTCCGTAAAACCCGCCCGGGTAGGAGAGGGGAAAACCCGAAAACCCAGGGGGATTTACCGAGGGAGGACCCGCCGAAGGGGAGCGAGTCGCAGTAAAAAGGGAAAAAACCTTTTTTTTTTTAATGCAGCGCCCCCCCCCAATGGAGGGAATTTGGCTTGGTGCGAAAAAGGTGGTGTCCCCAAAGAAAAACTCCCGCTGAGGGAAAGAGAGGACAAGCGGTCTCCCGGGGCGTACCATTTGGAACCATTTTGGGTTACGAGAGATTTTTGTATGAATTTTCCCGGCAAAAAGGCCGGAGTCCAAAAAAGCCGGGAACTTGGAACGTGATGCCAGTCTTTTTGACAAAAAACCGAACGGCCCATCAACAGGGTGGGCGGGGGAAAGGTTTGCACCTAGGAATGCCTCCCCCACAGATCCTAGGTGGGGGAATTTCCCCCGAAAGGTTGGGAACGACTGATGCTCTTGCTAAAAGCTCCTCCCCCCGGGTTCCCAATGAAGCGTATATCAAATTCGGGTCGCTAACCGAATCAGGGTCATGAGGGAAGAGGGAGGCTTCTTTAGGGGCCCAAAGAGCCCTTTAAAATTCGGCTTGAGAGCCCTTTTTTTAAAAGGGGTAACCCCCCCACAAAACGGCCTCGTTCCATGAGGAGTTCCTGGGGCCCGGGTGGGAAAAACTGTCCCCGGTAGTTTTCTACAGCCCCGGCCCCCCTGGCCAGGTTTTTAGGAGGGCAGTCCCCGAAAGGGTTGCACGGGCTGGTTCCTCGAGCGTTGCGGAACCCCGCGGGAAAAAAGGGGATTTTGGATCCCCCGTCACCGGATGTTTTCTGTCCCAAAGGGGGTTAGCCCTTTGCCGGGGCCCTTCACGGAGAAAACGGTGATCACGAAACCCAAATTCGCACGTTGGACAGGAAATGGTAAGTCATCAGTAAAACCGTCCCTTGTTGGCATTGGGTGATAAAACCCCTGCGGAGTCTCGGGCCCTCCGTCAAAACTTTGGCGGGGCAAACAGGCAAAGCTTGGGCCCCCTTGGACCCCACCGGAACCGTAGGGCAGGAAAAACCCGTGGAGCTGGCGAAGGCTGCTGCTTGGAGGGGTGAGAGGTTGCGGGCCAACATGGTGGGAAACCCGAAATTTAAGTTTGCGGGCGCCTTTTGGGAACCGAGTTGCTGGGGCTGGCGGGAAAACAAGGGTCCCCGGGGGCTGGATAAGGGCCCCCTTGGGCCCGGGGCCCTTTGGCCCGGAAATCTACTTTTAAAGGTCTGGGGGGTGGATCCATGGAAAAACCCAGGCGTGGGTAACCCCCTTCCCCAGGGAGTGGAGTTTAAGGGGGTTTAACGGTTTTTCCCAGAGCCCGCCGCAAAGGGGGGATGGTTTTTTGTGCGGGGGGGAGTCCACCAGGTCCCTTCCAATGGCGGGGGCTTGCCTGCTTTTTGGGGCCCGGGGGGGTGAAAGGGTTTCAGGAACGGCGGGAAAGGCTCGTGGTGGGACAGGGGGGCCCGGGAAGGCGGCTCTGGTTCGTAGCCCGGGTGAAAAGGCCGGAGGTCGGGGGGGCCCGGCAAGGTTGGGTAGACGGAAAACAAAGAAAAAGGAGTCGGGTCCCGGGGAAGGAAAAGAAAAGGAAAAGCTTGGGAACACTTTCACCATGGAATATACACCAAGGATCGGCAGGGGGCAGGAGGGGGCCCGGGATTTAAAATGGGGAGCATTTTGCCCGGCAAAAAAAACCAAAATTCCCGGTGAAATCCCCTTTAAAAATCTCAGAAAAACCCGGGCCGGGCAGCCCCAGGGCGGATTTAAACACCCCGGGAGCTGAGACCCGGGCCCGAGCAGGACCCGTGGTGGGAAATGGGACCTGGAAGGGGTTTGCGACAGGGGCGGACCCCCCCCCCCCCTAAACCCCGACGTGGGGGGACGGGGCCCCGCTGGGAGGGGGGGGAACGGAGCGTGCGGCCCGGGCCCGGGGGTGCAGGGGCGTCCTTTAACATTAGGAAGGGTTTAAAGGGCCTCTAGGTTTTTCGCAAAAAATTAAATGAAAAGCGAAGATGAAATTTCAAAATTTAAACTTTTTTGCAGATTTCTGATTTTTGTTCATTATTCATTGGAACCACGTAGATTTTACCAATAAATCATAACTCAATAATGATTCTCCTTATTATGAAGTTTTTAGAAATATCCCACTTGTGGCCCATATGTGCTTTTTGACTCTGACATGGCTTCAGAATTGAAGGAGCACCTTCTTGTTTGAGTATATTTTTCAGGCTTTATTGGGGTAGTGATGGGCAGTGACAGATGTGGGAACAGAAGTTACAAACTGTCTTTTTAACTGATCAGACAGCTATAAACAATATGAGTGAGGGAACAGGGACTTGGCAATGAAGGGGTTAATTTTTTGTGTGTTTTTCACTGTATGAGCCAGTGATGATCACTGGCAGAAAATTGCTGGAACTTGAAAGTGGCAAACTGTCTGATCAGACAGCTGCCACAAATAGATCACAGGGGCAGTGAAGTGATTAGGCAGTGGAGGGGTTAATAAAGTATTTCAGGCTGTGACAGCCCAGATCGTAGCATAGGGCACTAGGACCCAGCACAGTTATACGATCTCCACACTCTCTCTCACAGAACACAGCCCAGGACCTGTATCAGCTGTAATGGGACTGCAATGATTGATCACCTGCTGTGAAGCTGAGCTAATTAGCTGTCAGAATAAGCATTAACAGGGAGCTTTCATCTTATCTCTGCACAGGGAGACAGAAAGCTTTCATGACGTTTCTGGACGTCATGGTGCATTAACAGGCAGTGAACCATGACGTACAGCAAGCACATTAAATAAACATCATAGTGCAGGGAGGAAAACATAAGTGAACTTCTGTGTTAAAGGGGTTGTTTCACTACTAGCTTTCAACATATAGGATACAGTAAATGAAGATGTTTTCTAAATAAATAGTTTTGTTTATTTTTCTTTGTTGAGGAGATTTAAAGATTTTATCAGCTCTGGGTGCACTCAGGTTTCTCTAGGTTACCAACCTGCTCTGCTCTTTCCTGCTGTTTGTCTTATTTAATAGTAGGGATGAGCTCATCACACTGGTCTGTACACAGAACTGCCAGCAGTTTGAGAGCTTGAATGCTATCTGATCTTACAAACAATGGAGACTAGTTACAACTGTTTACTTTCGCTCTGAAGCTTCTCTGGACTTGAGAGCAGGAGATTTTAATCTAACTTTAGAGTAATTAGCAGACCTTTTAATATCAGAACTAATATGCTAACTACCTACAGCCTGACCAGGAAGAGACAGGATGCCTGAATGAAAGCTTCTCTGTGTAACAGCGAGGTGACACAACCCCTTTAATGACTTTGCTAAGAGCTAATTTAAAAAAATGCTTCAAATAGAGATGAGATTGAAAGCGTGGGTTTTACAAATGCTTACCCATTATTTAAAGGCACACAAAGCCTAATTACTGATAAATTTGTTTTTCTCAAGAAAGATTAGTTACTGTGAACCGCACCTCTATAAACAGCTTTCAGGCTCTGTGTACTTTCTGACTTTTGCAGATAAGAGTGATATGGGTTTTCATGAACTGCACAAATAGAAATGTATTGAGTTTTTGGATTAAGGTAAATTTTACATTAAATAACTGGAGGCGTTTGTCTGTGTCTTTTGTAGTTCTATTGCTCAATAATTAATCACAAATAATTGTGTAATAATGAGAACCTCACACATCCAGAAGCAGCGAAAGCTTGTAACTTAATAATAGTGCCGTGAGCCAAAGCTATAAATTCATGATGGGATAGACGTCTATGAGAAATAATTACTTGGCTGCCGGAAATGTTGCCTCATAATAGAGCTGAGAGATTGGAATATTTTTAACTACTTGTCATAATGTATTCTAATATCTCACAGAATATGAGGTTGTAATATCATTAAAGCTAAAGGTATTTAAAAACAAACAAATTATAAGGCAATTAGTATTAAATGGCAACTTATTTGCCATCTCCTGATATTGTCTCTCATGTACAAAAACACAAAATAAGATATTTTTTGTTAGCTAACCCCTTAAGCGCCACAATGACCAGCTACATTTTTAAGATTTTGTCTCCTTGTGTTTCAGCAGTCATAACATTTTTACACACAGCATCACCTGACTGCCGACTTACTGGGCTACTCTAGGTCCCCAGTACAGATTGTAGACATTACCCAGGATCCAGCAAGCACTGGGAAGCCTGGTAACCCAATTGAACAGGGAAATACCATTTAATCATGCCGCGGTCATAACCCAGGGTAATCAAAGGGCTTAATGTTGGGGATCAGAGGATTCCTCAAATCTTGACTGTGCACAGAGTCTGGTCTAGGAATGGAGCTGTTAACTACAGCTCTGTTCCTAGTGTAGTTGCAGCACCCGGAGCTGCAAACCTCTGAACGAAGCAACCTCTTTCAATGTAGCTGGCGACAAAGAACATGATATGGCTGTCGTCAAAAAAGATAGTGGGAAGTTGGTAAGGGGTTAATATTTTTAAATGTATTGATTCCAGTTTACCCTATGCTTATGTTCTCAACCAAAGGTGGTGCTGCTGTACATGCAGTCCACGGGTGCCTAGTGGCAAATACAGCCCTGCTTATGATGATATGCTAGGGGCTACTTAAATGGGTTTAGTTCCAGTATAGCATTGGCATATGACAATCATTTAAATAAGGTTCTTATTAACAATTCCCATCCTTAAAAATTCTAAAACACATTTATTGCAACTCGCTTTTCAGCATTTCTGTGTAGACTAGGACAAAGCGAGCAGTGCCATCTCATAAGCATTTAAAAATAGGGGATTTATTCACAGCAGTTCTTTTGTCTAGGCAACGTGGTAAGAATATACAATATACACATGGATAAAAGTCTGTATGCATCTGCCCTGCCGGGAATTACATAAATTATACATTTTGGGCAACATTTATGAACGGGGCTGCGCCAGAAGTCTGGCATCTTTTCAGCCTGACATCTAGCGCAGCCCTGTTTGCTATATTTTTAAATCGCCCATAAGCCAGTATCAGGCATATTACAGAGCTCCCACGGCACTTTGAAATGCGCCTGATTTTGGTGGGCGTGCTGGAGGCGGGCGCACTAGAACAATACGAAGCTATAGATTCATAGCTTCAGTATGGCAATTATAGGCGCATTACTGCTGGAACAGGTAAACCACTTTGAAAGTGATTTACCTGAGCCAGAACTGACATATATGCGCTAGAATGCACCTGATTTATAACCCGCAGTAGACCGGGTTCATAAATCAGGCACATTCTATACTATTCTAATGCACATAAAAATTGGTGTCTAAGCGCCATAAATCATACATGTCGCCCTTTGTTTATGTAAAAACTACAGATGACATCAGAGCGTTAATAAGTATTGTATAAGGGTCTAATACTTTTCACTGTATAATATTGAATACCCTGATTCTTCCTAAAGGTTACTATTAATCAAAAGTCATATGTGTGAACAAGTCCTGCAGTAATTATGAAATTGTATCCACCAATACATTGTCCTCTCTGTACAGACATAGAATAGGTAGGATAACTTTCATTATTTTCTATTTTCTTACTCACCAAAGACTGCATTCACTCTGAATATGATCTCCTGGACTATAAACCTGTCCATTAAAAAAACAAGGGCAGTCGCTGACTGGGACGCAAGTGAAATTTCTAGAGAGGTCATCAAGGACAGTGCCTGAAAGATGTATGAAATATGTTAATACCTTGTTATTATAGTATATTCATGTACACATTCAACCTCATTTATAAAATCATTGCAGTGGGCTTCTATGGGTAACAAGGTCAGTTTTCCTTTTACTTATGAGAAAAAATAAAGGTGTTCTCTACATTAAGCAATCCTTAGAAAATCCCCTCCTGCTGGGACCTACAACGATATAACAGTATCAATTCACAGGATGGGTGATATGTTTCTAAACCCTGTAGGTCCAACTGGTAGGACCACTACTATGAGAATAATGGGGGTCCCACGTATTGAACGACAATCCAACCTGTATGCTGCTCCTCCATTCAAACTATAGGTGACTTCTGAAAATTGCAGAGCAACTGCCACTCCATTCTGACAGGGCAACATGAGACCTATTTTCTAGTAATGAGTTCCCAGCAGTCAGAAAAGCCTTTTAAACATTACACAGAGACTATTATAACTAAAGGGTTGTTTGTGTACTGCAGGATGGGTCATCTAAAACTACTCAGGCCAAAAGATGAGGAGCTTGAAAATAGGGAAACTCTCTATTAACGCCTCTGGATCTCGCTTCAGAATTCCATAATAATGTATATGAAAATGGGTTCAAAATAGCAGATAACAAAATGTTCTGATATCATGGTCAAGCTGAACTCTGCTACATTCATATAATGTGAACATGTATGCTCATTACCATCATGTCTCATTCCCAAGTATAGGGGGTGATCTGTTAAGGATGGACTACTTTTATATTCAAATAAGCTCAAGGCAAAAAAAACTAGGACTCTCCACCATCTATTAAATCTAGCATTTTCCAAATCATATCTGACTCTCTGAGCCTTGCAATGCAATTAGGAGTAAAGTCAAACAAGATATTCATCTGCAGACAGCTGTTTCTGGGTATTTGCCCCGATCAGTGCAGAGAAGAGTACTGGTTGACTGGTTAAGAAGCCGCAAATGGCTGATCAGGGGTAACATTCCTCAGCAGGGAGAGGCACTAGGTAGGTGTTTTGAGACGTAGATGCCATCGTCACTCCAGTAAACGTTAAGGGTAGTTCCATAGGTTCTAACTGTGCGCCAGCTCTTGGACGTAGCAGTCCGCAGGTCCCATCTGGATATAAATATATTTAATTTTCAGTGGAGCAACCATGATATTTAAGTCTTTACACACCTATATAGTGCCTTTCCCTAATAAGGAACATTATCCATTTTGAGCTACCTATGAGTATATTGATGTACAAATGCCATTTAACCTTTCAGTGTTATATATACTAGGCAAATTATGTCATTAAAACAGTTGTTCCACCACAAACAACCCTTTCTATTTGGAAGCTGGTGAGGTGATCAGGTCTTAAAGAATAACTTAACTTTTAAAGAAAACAGGAGACTAAAATACAAAAACATTTCCCTTAAAAATTTGTTCATTAGAAAAATCAAAAGCATTTCACTGTAATTCGTTTTATTAAAAAAAGCGGTGCCCTTTAAGACAACTCTGAATCGGGCCAAAGTCGGCAAGGACGCTTGATGGATCCTATGTTGACAGTTGTGAAAAAAGTAATGCTCCTCGGGGGTTGGGGGGTCCATGTGAAAGGGGAAGCGGAAGTTACTATGGACAATGATAAATTCTGGGCTGCTTTGTCTGTGCTGGATAAAACACTAGCAGAGGTGTAATGTAGGTGCCCGTAAACACTGTCACACTATTTTCTCAGTGTGCTGTGCCTGCTGCACTGTATGTAGTGGAAACGAGATTCCCCTGTAAAAATCCCGCATCCTAGCACCCCTGCACAGGGGGAACTCCCAACAAAAAAGAATCCCTGCTACATCAAGAGTTCTGCTAAGAAAGTGAAAGTAAAATCTGTCTCCCTGTAAAATTGAACAATATCCTCTGGATTGCTAATGGCATGTATTAGAAAAAAATCTTAGAATTTATTCTACTATTATATTTTGTGTGTTTGTGTGGAGGTGATAGGTACTCTTTAAGGAAAATTGTTGGAGAAGTGGTTGTCCACTTTGGATAGTACCTTTTCTTTTGGAAAGGTGTCCATTGATAATGAAGCATTCCATGCTTAGCACTGAAAATAATGTATGCTAATGTAATTGTATCAACAACGGGTCCTCCAGAGACCAATATGCTATTTGAATCCTCTGTCTGCTCTGGCTAATTAATAATGTTCTAATAGGGAAATAATTTTTTTCTAAAGCAGAAAATGCATTTAAATGATCTTTTTAAAAAAAAAAAAAAAAAGTATAAAAAAGCAAAATACACAGTAAAAGCTATTGAATAAAATGCGAGTTTGTAGCTTATTTGCTTTTAGTACTGTAAATGCACCTTCAGCATTGATTTTTCCTTGTGGGCGGGCATCCATACAACCCGTGTGAATTGAGGTATAAAGGGGGTTTGGGGCATGAGGGTTGAGGACTTGCGCATTCTTCATAAATCTGGTTAGATAGACATGTCTCCAAGGCTATATAAGAAAGCAGAGTATTCAATTTTAGTAGCAGTGAAAAGATTATCCTACAATGTGAACAATATATAATGTTACTGCAAATATAAAATAGGAAAGACAATCCTTAAAAATTAATCTTTCTTGGGTAATAGTCCTCCCCCAAGTTCACTTTCCCTAAATAGTCTGGGTTTCCTCATTGGCCGAGGTAATTCTAGTCCCATTGGTCCCGGGGCCAAGGAGTGTCAAAATTGGTACTCTTTTTAAAGGTTTTCCCCTTTTTGGCCCCAACCCTCAATCTGGGATTTGGAAACAAAACCCAATCAGGGGCCTGTACCAATCTTTTCCCCTTCACGTTTACCTTTCTTACCCCTTGGGGAGACAACCCGGGGTTTTTTTGCAGACAAGGGCCCCTTACTTTAGGCGGCTCTAGTGAACACCTACAGAGAACCTTAGACTCCGCCTCCCAGAGGGTGTCTGATTGCAAACAACAGTTTAGAGTGGGTCCAGGTTGTTTGACTGTTTGTGAAATTGCTTCTGGGGCAATTCCACACTGAGGAATTGCTTATGGGCAAATTTATAACAGGAGCAACTGCAACCTCTGCATCCTCATATAGTTGTTCCCAGGTTCCTGGCCTTCTTGAAATGTATTTAAAAGACACTGAGATACCATAATTGGTTAATTTAAAAATTAGCTTTGAATATTAACACAGGTGCGGCACCTCTATTGTCAAATCTAGGAAACTACTAAGCAAAATGGTGAATTGAAAAATACTGTATTGCAATAGGATAGTCTGCCACAATAACTTAACGCAGAGAAAACAGAAAATTACCCTATTGAATGTCACCTGTTTAATCACATATTGTCTTGTAATTATATCTATTGTTCAGAACCACATTGTAAACCTGCTTGATTTTGTTGCACCCTATGAGCCAGGAAGCCAAAGACTGTGTGAGGTTACTGTTCTGAGGAGCATTAACAGTGTCACAGTTAGGCCAAGACAATTGGACTACAATCCATTTGCTTAGATAGTACTAGGGCATGTTTACTCAGTTGTGGGTGGCTGATTGGGGGCAACAGCCCACTTTGCCTTGGCTATGGTATTTATGGATTGGCAGGGTTGGAATCTGTCCTTGAGATGAAGGAAAGTCTAACTACTACTCTTATTATCCCCACTGTCTTTTCTTAAGAGTACTTACGACATAAGTTCTTATTTCTCCAATTGTTTAGTGGTTGGGAACACATGGCGCATCTGGTGGAATACTCTGAGAGAGTGGCACATGCACAGTTCTTGTCTCCAGGAACATCACATTGTTGTAAGTCTTGTTGACATCTTTTAAGAAATTGGGTCTTGTCAACTCGACAAGAAGAAGAAACTTGCTGCAGAAGATCTAGACATTCGTTTACCTATAAAATAATATATGTAAAGTCTCATAAATACAATGGCCTACTAAAACATCTTCACTATTAAGTTCTATTGTATCACACTTTCATAAGGACAGCAAGACATAGGGCCAAATGTATAAAAACTGTCTAGGTCTAAAACTCACTTTGTTGCCCATAGCAACCAATCAGAGATCCCCTTTTCATTTTTCCAGAGCACTATATGAAATGAAAGGGGCGCTCTAATTGGTTGCTATGGGCAACAAAGTGAGTTTTAGACCTAGACAGTGTTCATACATGTGGCTCATAGTTACAAAGGTGGAAGCCAAGTTAGAAGATAAGTTTAAAACATGTTAATACAATTTAAATGAATTTATGTTTAAAAAATATCACTTACATATTGATTGCTGTCTAAAAGGCTTCTCTGTGGCACATGAAGAGGGCAGATTTTATCAGGATCATCAATCTGTTGCAAATTTGCATACTGATAAGGTGTCAATCTTTTTCCTAGAAAATAATAGCTCAGTCATTAGTCATCATAGGATAAAAGAGTGAGGCAGAGAGTTCTCCATTCTCTTATCCCCTATTTAATCTCGGACACCCCTAAGTAAATAAAAGATACAAAATAAAAGACCATAAATTATACAACCAAATATTTAGGGCCGTATGTATGAAAACTGTAAGACTATAGCATAGTAACAAATCAGAGTTCCCCTTTCATTTCATATAGTGCTCTGAAAAAATGAAAGGGGAGCTCTGAATGGTTGCTATGGGGAACAATGAAAGTCTCACACTTAGTTTTCATACATACGGCCCTTACTGTTTTGGGTAGAGTTCCTCCTTAGCAGTAGACAACATCATCAGGGGAAACAGTCAGCAATTATTACTCAACACTGCCTTTGTAACTAGTAAACATGGACTGTGGGAGAGAACATGGAAGAGAATAAGCAGGACTCAGTGGCCTGTCTTACTTCATGCCTGATCCCATAGCAGCAACATGAACTGCCTTAAAGGGGTTTTGTCACAATCTCATTTCAACCTCGTGCATCCAGCTCTTCAGCTCTGTGTGCTCAGAAGAGGCGTGTGTGATTTGTTTGAATTGCATATCCTGTGACCCAGCAGGATGACATCACCATGCCTTTCCTCTCTGTAGTCAAAGAAAGGTCTGTTTATGTGTAGAACTGTAAGTAGCTACATTGTAGCTCAGAGTTAAAGTTTTTACCTCCAGACACAAGGGTCCTCGGTTCAAATCCCTGCAGGAACCTGTGGATTTTTCTCCTCTTTATCAATGCACAGAACTAGTTGAGGTTTCTTTTTTATTTATTTGCACAGTTTGACTAATTACTAAGGAGTACAAAGGACAGGAGTAGAGTGACAGCACCTGGGGTTGAACACTCAGTAGCTGCATGAGAGGAGAGGTGATATCTGAGCATGTACAACCAGGACTGAGAAGCCCTGGTTGTATCCCCTGGAGATGAGCTGTAAACAATGGATCACTAAAGGAGCAGCTAAGACAAAAACGGTCCAAAATTTTTAATAATGATGAATGGTGAAAATGTTTATTATTTAATTTACAAACTTCCCACGTCAATTTTACTTCATGGCAAATCCCTTTAACTTTTTTCAATGTATCAATCAAATGTGTCATTTGATTGAAAAATGCAACGTATGCCAGAATGCCAATAAGCATATATATTTATATATAACGTTTAATTTATGTATAATGATACAAACAAGAAGAGTTTTTCACAAAAGGATGCTCTTTTGGCATATAACTGGTTCATGGGGCCATATGCATATCCTTGGCCTACAATATGTGTCAGGAGCTATCACTGAATGTGAACAGTGCCTTAGCCATAATACATAACTTTAGTACAGGTGTTGAGAAATTCTCAAAATTCAGATAGCAAATTCTAAAAACTTACCGTTCACTACAAAATCATCTTTGTGAACACCGTTAAAGTTTCCGCAAAGTCCACAGGTTCTGTTCATGTATTTCCTATCTACCTCCACCTGTATGTTAAAAAAGAATTATTAATAATGAATTATTCTTGAGGTTTTTTTAGTATACTTGAGCAGTTATAATTGAGATTTATTTAAAAAAAATATTGTTTTGGGGAAGTTTTACTATTTCATCAAGTAACAAGGGAGGGCCATAAAACAATCAGAGAGATTTAGGTATCAATTAAAAATCCACATATTTTTCTTAACTACTACATACCTGGAACTGAAGTGCATTGTGTTATGTTTTTGATTTTACTGTTTGTAATTAATAAAAAAGTTCTGCATTTTATATACAAAAGTAATAAGGAAAGTGGTTATCAAAGTACATACAAAACATCATGTTTAGGCAGAGCTCAACTAGGATGCATCCAGAAGTACATTGTCAAAGCCCAGCCCTTCATAAACAGCTTTTATATTAATCAGACATATGGTTAGTCAATATTAAATACTAGTAAGTGTGTGCACAATCAAAATGGAGGTTGTAGACAATGATCAATAAATATCTGTCATATTGACCAAAAACCTGTAGCCATATTCACCAACCTTTGAAAGTGGACTTCAGGAAGAGTCTGTGATGCTGCACACATCATAGATTTTTGTAGCAGTCATGTCCCCTATTTACATACCACACCGATATTCCACTGACTGCTGTGGGCGATGAATGAACTGTCACTCAGCTTTCCTGGGCACTGGAGGAAAACTGGATGATGCCATATTACCACAGCTGTCAATCAGATGCTGAGCATGTGTACAGGGCAAAAATACCCTACACCGCTGTATACAAGAAAGGGAGTGGGAGTCTTGCTGTGGCCCTGGCCTTCTGCATTTAACTGGGCGCCAGGTCAGCATCTCTTGACACATTACCCTGGCACCACTCAGTTTATAAGCAGATGCAGGACCCTTGCCAACTTTTTTGGTGCATTTAGAGAACTCCTTGGAGTCTCCAAATGGTTCCAGGAAACTTGATAACCATGTTTTTTATTCTGTCTTAAGTGAGGCTGGATGAATTAAAAAGCAGTTCTGGCTTGGTTTTCCATTGTTTTTTTGGCATTCACTGTAAACTATGTTCAGTTTGTTTGACTTTGCTTTTTTTGTCTAACTTTTGTCTAACTAGGCTGTGTGATCACGTGGTCATTGTTAGAATGCATAGCAATACATTACTTTGTTGTTATGTATTATACCTGTGACAAGTAGTCTTTTATACTCTCCCTCCAAGCAGGGCCTAAAAGGTGTCTATACATGGCATTTCTGGAGGCCATCATTAGCCTCTGGCTATCATGGCACCCATCAACACCCTTTGATCATGCTTGTGGAGTGCTGGTGGCTAGATAAAGGGAATTTCCTCCTTGTGTCAACCACTTTGATGCAGCAAATGCTATTTTCAATGACATATAGGGGGTTAAACGGTTGGGATCAGAGCTAGCTCCAATTCTGGCAGTTGAATCAGTAGCCCCGCAGCACATTACAACCAGCTTTCACTACAGATTGCGCAGGGACAGCTTCTGAACTAACCCCATCTACAGTAGTCTGCCTGGAGACTTGCCAACTCTTCCAGCACCCCAAAAGGACTCAGGGTGAGTCTGGGAGAATGATTCGGGAGAGTTGGCAAGTATGCCCATAGCACAATTAGGATGCTTTTGTACAATTAATTGCAATACACGCATCTTACTCTACTTACCATAAGATTACTGTCACTGCTCCAGGTTACAATTAGCTCAAAACCTTTTTGTTTGGCAAACAGTTTTGTTATGGCTCCAGTTTTGAAAATTTCAATTCCACTTGTGGTGTACGGTAAACTAATTTTCCTTAACAAAAAATAAGAAAAGTAACAAGTCAGTAAACAAGGAAAACTAAACATTGCAGTTGTAAGATAGATAATGCATTCAACATCCTGTAATAAATTGTATTCAATATACCTAAATAATTGAACACAGCCTATTCAATAGACAGACATGTACACTTACTTTCCCATAATTGTTATTGTGTTTCCATTGACGACCACATTGACAGTTCCAACCTTTATCATAATTCTTGTGATTGATGATCCACCGGACCGCTGAACTTGAATGTTGAACTCTGGGGTGTTACTGTCGCAGACAGTAGCAAAAATATAGTTGCAGGATCCCCTGAACTCATAAAGATCATTGTCAAAGGTAAAAAAATGATTGTTCCCCCATGTGGAACATATTCCTTTACCAGAACCTGAAGAAACAAAAGATCATCGATTATAATGGCTATTACACATACAGCATTGTTCTATGGTTAAATCATTTGCTCCAATAAACATTCTTTTTTTATCATTTGAGAACTGAAAATTCTATATGGTAAAAGATGGAGGCATTTTTTGCAACTATGTTGTACCTTTTAGCTTACTGTATTTAATGTATGTTAAAGGAATTGAACACTATCCATATGAACTTATAGGTCAAATTTTTAATTTAGATATTGTTCTCTTCTGGTACAAATTAACCATATATTATACTGATGTCAATTTCTTGTAATGGCCACTATGTAATACTATTGTACATTTACTGAAGAAGAAAGCAGCTGGCCACATCATACTGAACAATGTTTTGCATATTGTTACTCTTCTTTGTTAGAACCTCTTCTAAAGACCATTACAGATTTTAATTGTATTATATTAAAGGGTTTATCTGGGAGTTTAAAGATTTCATAGAAAACTGTAAACAGCATTTAGATTGAAAAGTAAGGATATTCGTGTGTTTATTTTCTTTTGCTTCATTATTCATCTATCATAAGATCCACTTTTTGTAGTGAAAGTTCCTGCTTGCAGGATTGTCAGTAGTTCTCCAGCATCTCTTTCCTACAAGTCCCAGACTGCATTGCAATCTAGAACTTCCCTCCACCATTATCACTGCTAGACATTGTGCTGACATAAGTGTGTGATCCCCTCAGCTCTGTACTTTCTATCATGATAATGATGATAGCTAGGACTCATGAGTCACTGTGTAAGTGGTACAGAGTTTCAGTCATCATTTTCATGACAGCAGTACACAACCGCTCAGGTCTGAACTGCTGGCCTTTGCTCAGATTACCAAGTTCCGCCAGCTGGACTCAAAGAGTAACAAACAGTGTCCCCTCCCATATAATTACTCTAATGTAATTACTTCTATTCACTTGCAAACTACAGACTGGAATGAGTGAATGCAGCCAGATCATTTTCTGCTCAGGTCATGTCCACTACAGGGGGGTGTTTCTTAACTGAGCCTGACTTTAAAACCCACCCACTGAGTAATGACAAAATGTTTACTGAGACCATGTGATTAATAAAAATCAGGTGGTTTACAGGGGATAAGGTGGGTGGGAAGACAAGATTCTTTGCCTGGTTTTGCACAGCAGGACAGGTAAATAATTTTTAATAAGTATGAGTTACAAATTAATGTAATACATTTGTGAGCCCTATACCAAATAATAGTCCCGGAGAACCTCTTTAAACATACAGAAAGTTAAGCTCCTTCCATATTTAAAGAGAGTGTACTCTGCAGCCCATTAAGAAGTTGGACAGAAATAAAATTTAGTTAGAGTCATTCTTTACCATTTAGATCTTCTGATTGCAATTGTTCTTAAAACAAAAATTTGCCATAACACTTTGTATTCCCAAATAACACTTTTGCTAAACCCTGTCAATTTCTGTTTATTGATAGATTTAAAGCGTAAACCCAGTAGTGTTGTGTTTGGGTCAAAGTAAAATTTGGCTCAAATCTGAGCACTTTGATTCAGGTCAACCTGAACTAAATTTTGGCTTAAATCACCCAAAATTTACTTTAACTGTAATTGTAACCATGAGGTTTGGATTATGATTTTTAGGCATTTTTAAAGTTAATTTACCACTTTATGACACTTCTAGATCTGGCAGCACTCACGCTCCAATGTCACTGCCGCCCTGATGTGACTTCTGGTCCTAAGGCATATTTAGTTAGCCTAATGTGACGTGGGGATGGAACTGACATCAGAGCGGAAGTGATATTGAAAAGACAGCACTGCTGGACCCAGAAATACTGCAAGTTGTAAGTTAACCCTAAACATGCCTAAAAACCCTAACCCCAACTAGATGTAAGGCTACCATTATGTTAGGGACAAAAATAAGGTTTGGAAAGTATCAGTGCAAAATTTTTGCAAGTTCAGTTGAATCAGTGTCAAACTAAACAAGGACAATTTCAGACAAAACTAATTGCCAATTTATGATATTTTTTGTGTTTACATATTGTAGTCCACCATTACTCATTACAGAGGAAAAAGACATGCCAATAGACATAAAAACCTCATTGTACAATTATATGGCTCAGTATAGATGGTTTTAGTTACTAACTCAAAAGAGTAAAACTGCACAACTGTTGAATTGCCACACAAAGTAAACTTATGTAACATATATACTATTATATATCTTAAAGGAAGTACCAAACTTACAACTTGAGTAGTTTGCAGGACCTACTCCAAGACCACCAAAAAAGTAATTATCTGTGGGGAAATAAAGACGTTAGACCTTTAGCTCTGTTACTTTCTAATAAGAATTTTATCCATGTGCTGTATTTGCAAGTTAGTACTTGAGTAAATTTAAGGGTACAAGTCCACTTTTAATGGCATCTTCAAAGAATTATCTCCTTTGACCAACCCTTCTTATTTAGAATGTTACTTTGTAATAAGCTGATCACAAAAAAAAAAACCTCGTGATCAGCTGTGAACTATGGGGAAACCTGACAGTAAACGGTGCCAGGTAAAATTAAAGGGCTTATCCAGGAGTTTAAGGATCTCATTTGCCTTCTCATTTATCTATAAAAAGATCCACTTTTTGCAGTGAAAGTTCCTGCTTGCATGATTGTCAGTAGTTCTTCAGCATCTCTTTTCTATAATTCCAGACTGCATTGCAATCTCGGACTTCCCTCCACAGTTATCACTGCTAGACATTGTGCTGACATAAGTGTGTAATCCTCCCGAGATCTGTATTTGCTGTCATGATAACGATACTAGTTAGGACTCATGAGTCACTGTGTAAACCGTGCAGAGTTGCAGTCATCATTTTCATGACAGCAGTACACAACCCCCCAGCTTTGAAATGCCGTCCTCTGCTCCCATTACTAAGTTTTTCCAGCAAGACTCAAAGATTAAAAAAACAGTCCCCCCTCCCATGTAATCTCTCTAGTGTAATTACTTCTATTCACTTGCAAACTACAGGCTGGCAAGAGTGAATGCAGCCAGATGGCTCTCTCCGCTCAGGTCACACCCAGTACAGGGGAGTGTTCCTGAGTTGAGCCTGGCTTCAAAGCTCACCCACTGAGCGATGACAAAACATTCATTGAGGCCATGTGACCAATGAACGTCATATTGTTTGCAGTGGATAGGGAGGAAGGGGAAAACAAGATTCTTTGCCTGGTTTTGCACAGCAAGACAGATAAATCATGTTTAATAAGTATGAATTACAAAGTTTAATATAATACAGTTTGAGCATTATAACAAATAAAAAATAGTCCTGGAGAACCCTTTTAAGCATTACACAGTGTTCATTAAAAATCAATGGGTTGTCTAAGAATTGCTCTTTCAGAGGTGCTCATTATTTCGAATAATGTGGATTCTGATAATATAACCTACCATATTAATGCACAATTTACTACTGGGATCAAGGAAAATTTTCTTTTAGCTAGATAAACTCTTTAAATTTACTACCATTTTAAACACAGGTCATATCATCCATTCTAAGAAGCTATTGTGTGAACCAACTTATATAGTTGTCCCTTGTAGCAAATGATGGGCTTTAAATAGCGATGTCACATGTTGACCCAGTACCATAAACCAGCCCTAGTAGTCTTGTGTAGAAGCCCTGTCACAGTAAGTACTATGGATAAGCATATTTTTATTTAGACCAGAATATCCATCTAAACAATACTGTAGAAGTGTTGATGCATAATAATGGTGTACCAACATCTGTACTTCTTCAAAGTCCTTTTCAGGAATGATGGCCATCATTACCCAGCACTGGATAGATAACTATTACAACATTATTATTTTAATGCATGTTAGAGCCACGAAGGGGTTAATGTGATACAGTTAGCCTTACCAGCGGTAGAATCATATTCTGCCTCTATTGGATCTGTAGTGTCTATAAATGTAAAAAAATATACACATTTTACAGTCTAGATATTGAATACTTGAACAGTTGACTTATATGGATAGGATATGGACTTAAATAGATAATAAGGCCTCTGAAATTATATGTAGTATCTGTAAAATTATACAGACATTATAGCATATAGATAGGATATGCAATAAATGTCTGCTAGTTGCCAGTCCCACCTCCGGAACCCATACCTATAATGAGAATGGGCCCCTGAAAGTCTGTGCTCAGAACGGAGAGTAAGTTGCACTTGCACATTACTCTTCATTCTTGCTATGGGAGTTCCGAGTACGGACAAGCAGTTCTGATTGGAGACTTCTGATCGGGGGCCTGTTCTCACAATAAGTGCAGGTCAATATGCCATAAATGTGTGAGATGAGACAAACCTTACATGTCTATAGATAATAAAAGTCTATAATAGTAGTAATAACAGTTACCAGATGCCCTGATCTTGTAAGTATTTGTACTTATATTTCACCTCATTCATTAGTGTCAATAGGAAAAAATATATGACCATATAATAATGAATTGGTTGCTTTCTTATGTCTGGCTTTTTACCGTTAATTTTGCCATTTTTCACAACACTGATATCTAACACAATAATTTAGAATGGCTATTAATAATAAATAGGTAGATTTGATAAATTTATAAGCTATATTTATAAGAAGGTCCAGGTCTTATAAAAAGCTTGTCAGGCACATTAAAGACAATGTTGTATATAATTTTACTTCTAAAAAAGAAACACTATTCACTGAGTAGTAAATACACTCACCATTGGAAAGTGGGATCAGATATTGCTGAAATACTGTGGATAAACAGAAAATCCATTTAAGTTTTTTTTTTTTGCTAATGTTATTTCTTAATTCATTATCATATATCTATAAAATATATGACAAAGCAGCCAGACCCTCAATTCAGATATAACATAAAGAATGGAAAAACTTTACTTACCCTCTCACTTTCCTAAAAATACATACTTATATTTATAAAAGTAAAAGTCAGTTTATGAAAAATATACTAGTTATCATGAACACATGGTCTCTGCAGGAGTAATTTCACAGTGCTGTATAAAGCATCTCTCTGCCTTTACTACAGCAGGAAGTCACAGCCTGAATTTCCAAACATGAACTGACAACTAAATTGCATATAATCATGGGCCAGTTGCATCTAGACTCTTTTTTTGTTACCTTCTTCCACAACAAAAAGCCATGCAAGAGAAGAATCTAGTTTATAGAATGAGGATACTAAAAGCTTCTCTGCTGGCAGGCAATAATGGAAATGCTAAAATCTCTTACAAAACTGAACAAATTCTTACTAATACTATATTTTAAATTTGAAAGACAACAGTATTTATTAAGTGTTGTTTAGTACTATTCATCAAAAACTAGAAAACTCAATGATTTACTATGGTACAGCCGAGGTAGCCAAGGAATGTTAGAATATTTCATCCAAACCACATGTGTCCACATGACACCTGTCAAAATATTCTGAATCCTAAAAACCGTGTTGTTCGAGGAATAACTTGCCACGATTTTCAATGTGGATTTTAGGTAGTTTTTTTTTGTGCTGGATTTAGAAAAAAGTCCCATTCATCTCTATAGGGTGTTGGACGCGGATCTGACAGAAATGTTCGGGACAAATTTTTTCCCTACAATAGGGTGGAACACAGCTTGGACTTTCTATTGAGGTCTATGGTGATAGCCTTACAGTCATTTTTTGACAGATTTAAAAATCTTAACCCACGTCAAAATCTGACTGGAAATGCTTATTGTGTGGACGGACACTTAGATTTTAAAGAGGTTATCCTAGAGTTGAAAGATTCCATAAAACACTATAAACAGCATTTATATTTAAAACTAAAGATATTCCACCGCCTTCATGTGCTTCTTTTCTTTTCACTCCTTTTTCATATATCATAAGATCCACATTTTGTAGTGAAACTTCCTGCTTGTGGAAGTTTTAGTAATTCTCCAGCAGCTCTTTCTATACAAGTCTCAGAATGCATTGCAATCTAGGACTTCCTTCCACAGGTTCTATGTGCTGACATTAGTGTGTAATCTCCCTCAGCTCTTTACTTGCTGCCATGATTAGGGATGAGCGATATTATCAGCAAAAGTTGAAATCGGCACTGTTTTTAGGCTTATCGGAAATTACCGATCACGCGATAGTTTAGGTGACAATCTTACAGATAATCTATTACTATCACGCCATTTTCAGCGTTTCCTGTCATTTTGGCAGCCAGCCAATCATCTCCGAGGATAGAGGGGGGTGAGGAGAATGTACAACGTCACCACTTTGAGGTGTATGGATCTCATTGGCTGCAAAAATCACGTGACCTCGTTTTATCTATGCAACTGCATTTCCTGCTGAGCTCATTTTCTGTCTATGCCACTTCACAGCAGGACGTGTCTGCTTTTAAACCAATAGCTGTTCTAACAGCTCTGAGAGATAGTCTCTTCTAATACAAGAAACCATCCACCTAGCTATAGCTTAGAATAGAGTTAGATTAGAGAATTTCACTTCTTATTTAGTTAGAGAAAATTTTAAAGATATCTTCTGGTGTGTCCAGCCGCAGAGCTGTATGTGTGTGTGGGGGGTGGGGTGGAGTTTGGCTGCGGGTGGAGGGTGGGCGGCAGGAGGAGAGGCTTTTGAAAGGAAGGGAGATATTGTGCAGCTCAGTGTGTTCTGTGACCTTGAATTGAAAAAAGCATTGTTTACCACTTTTTTGGCAAGCAGACCTCTGATAGGAGGTGAAATTGTCGCTTTTGTTTTTACATTTCTATTGCAATCACTGAATGTCAGTATTCCCAAAAAACGGAATAACTTATACCTATAACTTTTAAATAGTTTTATTGAAGTCCGTGCGTCTGTTTGGCGCAGAGAGCTCAGTTGTACGAATATTGTGTTAAACATATTTTATAGTAAATTGTGCCTGTTGTCAGTGGTGCGAAGCCCACCATATTAATCCATATAACATTTAAATTCTCTTATTGCAGTCCGTGCGTCTGTTTGCCACACAGAGCTCAGTTGTACGCATATTGTGTTATACATATTTTATAGTAAATTATGCCTGTTGTCAGTGGTGCGAAGGCCGCCATATTAATCCATATAAAATTTAAATACCCTTATTGACTCCTTTTTCTGGCACTTTTTAATCTGTGGGTCATGCAGGTTTGGGGCTCATGCTGTGGTACAGGACAGGGATAGTTAATAGTCTGTCAGTTTTTTTATGTAAATCTTGTTGCCTAATTGTCTTGCCTAAGATGTAGCACGTATCCAGTTTACTGTTGTGGATGTTAATTCCAGCTTCTCCTCCCCTGTTTGGGTGTAAGGCTAGGTTCACACGGTGTATTTGCAGGGCGTAATTACGCCCCGCAATTACGCCATGTGGACGGGGGCGGGTGCGGGGGGCCGGCACCTTGCCGGCCCATAGACTTGTATTACCGGCGGCGCGTATACGCCGCTAGTAATTCACATGTCAATTATCTCCCCGCCCGGCGGATTCGCCGAGCAGGGAGAGGAGACGTAATCCATAGTTCTCTACTGAGGATTACCGTAATGACCGGGACGTTTTCAGCCCGTAATTTGCGCACTCCGGCACGTAATTACGGACTGAAATACGTCCTGGTTTAAGCCATGTGAACATGGCCTTAGAATGAAGCTGTTGTTTCTCTCCTATAGACTTTAATTGTCATCGGCGTTTATCTATTATCGGCTATCGGATATCGACATGATAATTAACGATATCGACTATCGATCCGATAATGATAGTTGACACACTCGCTCATCACTAGCCATGATGATGATAGTAGCTAGGACTCATGAGTCACTGTGTAAGCTGTGACAGCAGTACACAACCCTCCAGCTCTGAACTGCTATCCTCTGCTCCTATTACTGTTGGTAAGTTCTGCCCACAGAACTCAAGGATAAACCATTCCCCATCCCCTGTAATTACTTTTATTCACTTGCAAACTACAGGTTCGAAATAGTGAATGCAGCCAGACTCAGGTTATGCACACTACAGAGGAGTGCTCCTGACCTGAGTCTGGCTTCAAAGCATACCCACTGAGTGATGACAAAATGTTCATTGAGGCAATGTGATCAATTTACATCACATGGTTTGCAGGAGGTAGGGGGAAAGGTAGGACAAGGCTCTTTGGTTTTTCACAGCAGGACAGGTAAATCATTTTTAATAAATACGAATTACAAAGTTCAATATAATACAGCTGTGAGCAATATAACAAATAAAAAGAGCACCCCTTTAACAAAGGCTATTCAATGAATTCTAAATTAAATATATTCTACAATGTATGTAGAATCATACATAGAAAATATACACTAGAAAATGAATGTAAATAAATTATACTCACCCAATCTATGGTTTGGACTTGAATCTGAAAAACAGAAGACAATGTTCTATAAGTACTGAGATAGTAGTTAATTTTGTCTAATTTATCCAGCGATTCTTTTCTATATATTTTTTTTTTACTTTTCTCACAATGAATTAGGTAGAGGAATGTATAAACGTATGTCAAAAGTTTGTACCGTTTTCTGACTCACTTCTGAAAGAAGGAGGATATGCTAACACAGACCAAGGGCCACATGTATGAAAACTGTCTAGGTCTATAACTCACTTTGTTACCCATAGCAGCCAATTAGAGCGCCCCTTTCGTTTCATACAATGCTCTGCAAAAATGAGAGGGGCACTCTAATTTGGTGCTATGAGCAACAAAGTGAGTTTTAGACCTAGACAGTTTTCATACATTTGGCCCCACTTGCTTTAGTAGCAAAAAAAATGATTAACTTTTAAGCCATTGAACATATTACAATGAAATGAGAAATGCACATATCTTGCTCTAAAATAAATATGTTGGAAATGTTCGCCATTTGCAGTCAGCCATCTTGAACATGTCATACCATGTTTAGGAAGGTGCGTGACTGTATATCTGGATCCCCTGTATATATGTTTATATATATACTGGCCTACAGTTTTACAGTTGTTTTTGGCTTGTTATGGCACACTCTATACTTCAGACAACCCCAGAGGATAAAAATAATGTGGTATTAGACCAGTTTTTCCCCCTATGCCGACCTCATATCCTTTGTATGCTATGTACACAGCAGACTTTCAATTTATGCAGACACCTAGGGCCACATGTATGAAAACTGTCTTGATCTAAGACTTTCTTTGTTGCCCATATCGACCGATCAGAGCTCCCCTTTCATTTCATACAGTGCTCTGAAAAAAATGAAAGGGGAGCTGTGATTGCTTGCTATGGGCAACAAAGACAGTCTTAGACCTAGACAGTTTTCATACATGTACTTTCTAATCTATTATACAAACCCCAAAAGCTTTCAGACCATATCCCCATTTACACAACCCTCAGGACCAAATGAGAGCCTCTGATCTATATTGATTGTATACTCCCAACAAAACAGATTACAAACCAGACCCTTATTCCATATTGACCCAAGACCAGGCCAAGACCAAACCCTATACAGATCAAACATACAGTTACCAGCCTCTTCCATTTCGTGAGCTCTTTTTCGCCCCAATGCACTGCCGCACATAATGTCTTGATAAAGAGTCAGCATCAGGACATTGTCTATGGTAGTGTTGAGGAGTAAAGAAGGATGCAGGAATGGGGAGATGGGAGGACAAGTTACTCGGACTATTTGCCTTCTCTTCCAGGCGTCCAGGAGATTTTCCCTCTTTACAGAATGATGAATTTTAGCTAATGGAGCCTGCAGTCCAAAAGATGGCATATAACTAAGTGCTTGATTGTTAAAATTAATCGTTTGCACTACAAAAAGTTTCTATGTAGCTCGGGTCTAGAAAGAACATATTTTATTATGAAACATGTTTAATTTTATACCCAGCTTTTTCAATAGCCCAGATTGCATGTAAAAAAAATGGTCTTTATGAAAATAGAACCTATGTTACCTGCTTTTAAGTAAGTGCCTGAAGAGCCTGCAACCAACTGATGAACTGCAGCTGTAGGAGGAAAAGCAAAAGTTAACTTTTTTGGGGGGGAGATTCATGTATAAATTTAGTTTGCTGTAAGGAACCTCTATATCACAACATATTCTCCCTCGGAAGCATCGCCAATCTGAGGCATATGGAAGTTCAGTATGGGCCCTATGTGCAATGTATTACAGATCAATACAACATAGAGCCAAGGCTGAGAAATTCAAGAAAATGTTAGTGTGTCTGTGTCAGAAAATTGATGTTTCTCCATGACTGATTGCTGAGAAGAGCTAAAAAGTACATGTCAGGACCCTCTGGGGGACAAACACATTGGAACAATGAGAACTAATATGACCAACAGGAACATTGATTTTCATAGAGGTAGGGGGACTCCATAGCAAAGATCAAAGTCTCCCAACACAATTAATGGAAGTCCTATTGCTACTTTTTGAGGACTTATATACTTTATATAAAAGTGTTCCTAAAACAGTGCAATGCTGTCTTACGTTGCTCTCCTATTCCCAATTTGTTGTGACTCGAGCTTTCCTTAAATCTTTAAAACTAGCAAATATAGGTTTATAGAAGTCCAGAAATGAATTATTCATTCAGAAGTTCTTAAGAGCACTGAAGAATTTAATGGCCCTAATACGGATGAATATTATATTTTTTTATATTACATCCGGCTCAGACAATATCTTTCATCTTCATGTTTCATAGATTATTATGTCCAAAAACAGCTGTGAAGACAAATACTAGATACAGAGGTAGACGGAAAAGCCATCCATTCCTGATATGTAGTGCAATATGGACATTGGCTACATAAAGAGGAGGTTGCTGCCATGTGCAGATATGTATTGTATGTCCAATGTATCAGTAATTTGTAGACTTTTATATAGGATACAGTGTTGAAGTTGCGTGATGTATGTGTTGCTTTATCCAGTTGTGTGTGTTGATTTGGGTGATGTATTTGCTATCCATATATATCTTGTGCTACATACCTGTGCTGCCCAGCAAAAAACTGAAGCAAAAAAGGAAGGGTAGGTTCATGGTAGAATCCTGGTAGTTACCCCTCTATCTTTGGGTTTTTGGTATGTTTTCCAAAAACACCCTTTCTGTATGGCAGTCCTGCTGCTGCCGAGGGGTGTGTTAAAAAGCTCTCATGTCAACCTTAAACCTTATATATTATTTTGAAGCCCCTCCTTTTTAGCCTGGATCCTTCTACTTCACCAGGATCTTCACCTTATCAGCCTCTATCCTTATTACAAAATGCATTAATAAGTGCATTAAGCCATTATCTAAATGTCTTCACAAACACCAATGAAGTGATAGTGCTAATGTGTATGTTCTGCACCACTTATTTACTCTCTCTATAACAGCACTTGGTCTACAAATATCTTAAAAGCTTTTGTACAAATCTTAAGATGCAGATAGACTCTTCCCATTGAAGGAGTATGCACTATATAAATTAATAATTGGAAATTTTAACCAACGATAACCTGTATGACAAAGCTGCCATTATGTGGCACAAGGGGCATGGGATTAGAAGACCACCGAAACATACTCTAAAAAACAAAAAAACAAGTACAACCCCATCCAGTAGTTCTGGGCTCTCATTGGACAATGTAATACACCTACTAGCAACAGTTTCAACCAAAGGAACAGTGGGACAACCAGTCATTACTATATCTCTAACAAAAGAGATTACATCCAAGAGAAAAGATGTATTGACCAGTTTTTACTCCAACTTATCCAGATCTTTTTGTAGTAATATACTACCCTCTAAGTAAGTGCCTTAATATATATGGTATATTATTGGATTTACATGTACTTAATCAAACAGACATGGACAGCGAAAAATTAATATCCTATTGGCAGAGTTTAAGATTTTCTGCACATAATGATTAAAATATTCCTGCTATACTGCAGTCTAAGTTAAACCAAGCAAGTGCCCCAAGAGTCCTAAGATCTCAATCATAGTAATTTACAAATATACTTTTCTTTGGTTTTACATAATAGTACCTATAAAAAGAAAATCTCATTATAAACTTAATAAATATAATACAGTACATACAAAAGACGGTACCTTAGGAAACATGGCCTCTTGGTAGTGGCTTCATGGACTTCATAATAAGATTTAACTTACAGAATAATGTATCATTCAAAGGCATATGAGCTAGGGAACATGCATCACCATCATTATCGGCAGTCTCTTGAAACGAGAATGATGTCCATCAAGTTTACTTATGTGTTATTAGATGACTGAGGAGTCCAATCTCAAAATTAATGTCCACTGAAAGAAAAAAACAAACATTTTGTCAGCCTGTGGGTGATATCAGTGATTGACTGAAGGAGATTTATAAACTGTAGCACACAAGGCTACAGAGCTCTTAAGGGTGAAAGGTTGTCATTCACTTAGGTAAACAAAATCTGTTGCTAGAGATAAGATTCTGCAGGGAATGACTCACCATGGCAGCTTGTCGAAGCAATCAGATAAGAGACAGAGGAGAAAGAGGTAAGGAAAGGTGGTCAGTAACCAAGAGAACCTTATGTACTCTAAAAGGAGATAAAATCTTTTTTATCTCCTGACCAAAGAAAAATCAAAACAGCAGTGTATATGTTGAGAGATGCCCTTTAAGGTGAAACACTGCAAGTAAACCTAAAAGTTTTCCTTTACGTTTGTCACGGTTCACGCCACGGACCGTCGGCGTGCCCGTGTCTCTCATGTCCCGGCCACTGCTTCGTTCTCTGGCTATACCTGGACTGTCACCCGTTTAACGGCTACACCTGTGGTGCCCTGTCTCCACTCCAGCACCAGCTACCTGGACCTGCACTTCGGCTACCCTCCGTCTGCGTTTACCATCTGTGCTCGCGGTGGGCCCAGAGGATCCGCCCAACTCACACGTTTCCAGCCACCCGGGTTGGAATCGTTACAACGTTCTACTTAATGTTTCCAAACTAGTATAACATTTATTGAGCTTAGTATATTGTTCTAGGGCGGAACTCTATTGGTTATCTTGAACTGATGGGTGCACATTGGAAGGTCCGGAAGTAACCAATTATCACAGGATGGATGCAATAGCACACCAAAGTTTTCATGCCAAATAAAAGATATTTTATTTACAAGTTGTAGTCAATGACCTTTATCATAAATGTCACTGTAAGGAAATAAAATAAAACAATATTATCTATTTAAACAGTACATATGCATAAATATGTACAAAATATGTAGATCGAAAGACATGAACAGTCTATAATTTTAAGGGTAGGTTATTTTTAACATTGAGAGATAGAATATCCAAAATTAAGTCCAGAAAATCACATTGTATAAATTGTATAAATTTATTTGCATTTTGCAGTGAGAAATACTGTAGGTATTTGATCCCACTGGCAAACAAGACTTAATACTTGGTGGACAAACCCTTATTGGCAAGCACAGCAGTCAGACATTTTTTAGTTGATATTGAGGTTTGCGCACATGTCAGGAAGAATTTTGGTCCACTCTTCTTTGCAGATCATCTCTAAATCTTCAAGATTTTTAGGCTGTCGCTTGGCAACTCAGAACTTCAACTCACTCCATAAGTTTTTTTATGGGATTAAAGTCTGGAGACTGGCTAGGCCACTCCATGACCTTAATGTGCTTCTTTTTGAGCCACTCCTTTGTTACCTTGGCTGTAAGTTTTGTGTCATTCTCTTGCTGGAAGACCGAGCTACAACCCATTTTTAATGATTTGGCAGAGGAAAGGAGGTTGTGACTCAGGATTTTACGGTACATGGCTCCATTCATTCTCCCATTGATGTGGTATAGTAGTCTTTTGCCCTTAGCAGAGAGACACCCCCAAAACATAATGTTTCCACCTCCATGCTTGACAGTGAGGATGGTGTTCTTTGGTTCATAGGCAGCATTTCTCTTCCTCCAAACACGGCGAGTTGAGTTAATGCCACAGAGCTCAAGTTTTTGTCTCATCTGACCACAGCACCTTCTCCCAATCACTCACAGAATAATCCAGGTGTTCATTGGCAAGCTTCAGACGGGCCTGCACATGTGCCTTCTTGAGAAGGGGGACCTTCCACGCATAGGTGTAACTTCAGGGGGGTATGGAGGGGACGGTCCCCCCCACTTTTTAGCCACTTCAATAAAAAGATAATCCATATGAAAGCATGAGAATACGGTAAGTGGGGAGAGAAGAGCACAGAGGAGGAAGACGTTAACCCTTTGCCGCCTATATTTCTGTGCATCTTGGGGGGACAGAGTAGGTAGCAGCTTCAAGTGTCAGTGCACAGTGAGAGCAGCGCTGACTGGTAGAGCAGGAGTCAGCAGGGGCTGCTTCACCAATCAGAACGGTGCTCACAGTCCAGCACACTCTGTATCAGGGGCTGTATCTTTCCCTCCCATTGTATACAGTGGGTACAGAAAGTATTCAGACCCCTTTAAATTTTTCACTCTTCGTTTCATTGCAGCCATTTGGTAAGATCAAAAAAGTTCATTTTTTTGCTCATTAATGTACACTCTGCACCCCATCTTGAGAGAAAAAAACAGAAATGTAGATATTTTTGCAAATTTATTAAACAATAAAAACTGAAATATCACATGGTAATAAGTAATCAGACTCTTTGCTGTGACACTCATATTTAACTCACATAGTGTCCATTTCCTTCTGATCCTTCTTGAGATGGTTCTACTCCTTCATTAGAGTCCAGCTGTGTTTAATTAAACTGATTGGACTTGATTAGTAAAGGCACACACTTGTCTATATAAGACCTCACAGCTCGCAGTACATGTTAGAGCACATGAGAATCATGAGGTCTAAGGAACTGCCCAAGTAGCTCAGAGACAGAATTGTGGCAAGGCACAGATCTGGCCTGGGTTACAAAAGAATTTCTGCAGCACTCAAGGTTCCTAAGAGCAGAGTGGCCTCCATTATCCTTAAATGGAAGAAGTTTTTGATGACCACAATTCTTCCTTGACCTGGCCTTCCAGCCAAACTAAGCAATCGTAGGAGAAGAACCTTGGTGAGAGAGGTAAAGAAGAACCCCAAGATCACTGTGGCTGAGCTCCAGAGATGCAGTAGGGAGATGGGAGAAAGTTCCACAAAGTCAACTATCACTGCAGCCCTCACCAATCGGGGATTTATGGCGGAGTGTGCCGTCGGAAGCCTCTCCTCAGTGCAAGACATATGAAAGCCGCATACAGTTTGCAAAAAAACACATGAAGGACTCTCAGATTATGAGACATAAGATTCTCTGGTCTGATGAGATGCAGATTAAACTTTTTGGTGTTAATTGTAAGCAGTGGAGAAAACCAGGCACTGCTCATCACCTGCCCACTACAATCCCAACAGTGAAACATGGTGATGGCAGCATCATGCTATGGGGGCAGGGACAGGACGACTGGTTGCAATTGAAGGAAAGATGAATGAATGAAATGAATGAATTGAAGGAAAGATGAATGAATGAAAAATGAAAACTCTTCCAGAGTACTCTGGACCTCAGACTGGGCCGAAGGTTCTTCTTCCAACAAGACAATGATCCTAAAATAACAAAGCAGTGGCTTCAGAGCAACTCTGTGATCATTCTTGACTGGCCCAGCCAGAGCTATGACCTAAACCCAATTGAGCGTCTCTGGAGAGACTTGAAAATGGCTGTCTACCAATGTTCACCATCCAACCTGAGGGAACTGGAGAGGATCTGCAAGGGAAAATGGCAGAGGATCTCCAAATCCAGATGTGAAAAACTTGTTGCATCATTCCCAAGAAGACTCATGGCTGTACTAGCTCATAAGGGTGCTTCTACTCAATACTGAGCAAATGGTCTGAATACTTAAGGCCATGTGATATTTCAGTTTTTCTTGTTTAATAAATTTGCAAAAATATCTACATTTCTATTTTTTTTGCTTCAAGACGGGGTGCAGAGTGTACATTAATGAACAACTTTTTTGATCTTACCAAATGGTTGCAATCAAAAAAAAGAGTGAAAAATTAAAAGAGGTCTGATACTTTCCGGACCCACTGTTCCACTTCTCCTATGCTCAGCCGTCATCAGAGAAGAAGAGAAGCTCGTGCTGAATGCCAACTAAACCAGACTACAGGAGACAGGTAAGGAGGGGATAATGGTGCTAGGCGTTGTGTATGCATGTGAGTAGGGTATGAAACTGTAATTGATTTTAAAAACTGTATGAAAAAGCCATGTTTACCAGCAAGTTTCCCTCCTTACCCCGGGGGGAAAAATTAAAGTAAATGGGCCCCCCACAGCATTTAAAATGGGGACTGGCCAGCGCTACTTCAAAAACACCCGACTTAGGCAGAGCACACATACCCCCCGCTATACCCTTTGAATATCTTAAGGTACTTTCATGCAAAAGATTGAATGCGATTCGGGGACGGATTCTGCTGATCTGCCTCAAACAGGCGTCCAATCCGGCGGGAAAACGATTAACTTTATACCCTAGTAAAATTGTTTTTGTTTTTAAGGACACTGGTCTTACTTGAGTATTTTCGCGATACTGTACTTGGGAATTCGGGTTTTGCAGCACTAAAATTTCCAACAACCAAAAAAAACGGTCATGTTAAAAAACCGTCATTGAACCCCCTTATTTGGTATGGGGTCTTGGTTAAATATGTGAAAATATAATATTAAATATAAATTTATGATATATATATATATAAAAACCACACAAAATAACACAGCACAAAATTTTCTGGGGGTACCCTTGTCTAATGTTCTCGGGTTACAGTTGTAATGTAACAATCTCGGGTATGGTGAATTAATCTCGTTTGTACAATTTAAAATTAAAATTATCTCAGGGTATGTTTAAAATTTAATCTTTGTACAGTTTAAACTAATCTCTGGGTACAGTGGGGAATTAATCTCTCGTGTACAAAGTGTCATGTAATCTCTGTTGCACAGTGTATAATGTTTTTTACATTTTTGGGTTACAGTGAATTTATTTTAATTTCTTGAGTAAAAAGTGCAATTCTTTTTCCAAAAGGGTTTGCAGTTGGGAAATTTGAAAATTTTTCTGTAAATTCCCAGTGAAAAAATTAATTTTCTTTTCCCAAGGGGTGTGTGAGTGATGCCCATTTCTGGTGTATGGGATGAAAAAAAAAACATATGTGAATAAGGTTTCCCTGGGGGTTAAAAAAAAGTTTGGGTTTTTTTAATTTTCCCTTTCGGGGTTTGTGGTATAAAAAATTTTTTAAGGGGAGAAATTGGGGGGGATAGGGGGTTTTTAAGGAAATTTTGCGGGCACAACTTTTTTTTATTTCCATCAAAAGAGGGGGAAATTTTGGGTAGGGGGGGGGGTTTGGTTTTTTCTTTTCCCGGGGGCTGTTTTTTTGCCCCCAGCCCCGGCTTTTAAACTTAAATAATTAAGACCCACCAAAACCTTAGGGTTTGGCCCCCAAAAGGGTTTGCCATAAGGGGAAACCCCGCCCAGACCTGCTGAGGAGCCAAAACCACACCCCCTCAACCTCCTAGCTGGGGTTAAGGGGGCCGCTTCACTGCAGGAAGGGCCAGAGAGCGGGGGAAGGGGGGGGAATTTAAAGGGGGAAAAGGCGAGTAAAAGGGGGGAGGGTTTGGAAGATAGGGGAAAATGGGGAGGGAAAAATTGGCCCCCCCCCATTTTTTGAAAAAAAATTTTTACCCCCCTGTTTCCCCGCGCATTTGTGGGAAATTTTCAACCATTACGATGTAATATGTTACCAATGGTTACCACCATTCCTAGAGGCAGCAAGGGGGGCCAGTTCTGGGGCCGGGGCCGCCGCAGGGAGGGGGGGGTCCCCAAAATTCCCCGAATCGGGAAAAGGGCAAGCCCGCAACACCTCAATCTCAGGGCCATATTTATTATAGGGCAGTCAGCAGGAGAGAGGGGATAGCACTTCACTAGTTCATGGCCTATGCTTATCTTTTTCCTTTAGTGTAGATGCTGCTCCCACTAGGGAATTGGTTCAGAACCTTGTGGCAGCAGCAGGTGAGCTGTGCTTACGGGTTTGTCCATTTTTATGGCCGGGAATAAAAAACTACATCAGAGAGACGCTGAGCTGTTTCTGCGGGAAACGCTTCAGACAACCCGGGAACTGACCAGCAGCCTGCTGTGTCCCTGAGGGAACAAGCATCCCCCATCCTTTTTTGGGCCTCTCCCTAACAAGCTTCAAAAGTTTCGGTACAGCTGCACACAGTTACTTACTGAAGGGGGGAAATTTTTTTAATTTTTAAGGACCCTCCACACGGGTTTCTTCATATTTTTTGGGTCCTACTGAGTTTCTTTTCTCCCTCCTTATTTTTGCCTTTAAGGCTCCCTGCAGCCCGGGCTTTAGTTGTGCCCCCAAGTCCTGCCCTCTGCTGGAAAGGGGGACATTACACGGCACATGAAAAATTTTGGTGGGAAAATTCCGCCCGGGTTTTTTTGCACTTTTTTTGGGGCCGTGCCCAGGGGCTGCTGGGGGGGTTTTTTTTTCCTGGGTTTAGCGGAGGAAGCCCCCCCTTAACATCCCAGTTTCACCCTTCCTCCAAAAACCATTTCGAAGCATGAACACTTCTGTTTTTCGCACCCCCGTACATAAATAAAATCACTTTCCAAAAATCAAGAACGGCGCAATATTGGGATTTGGATATGAAAATTGCCGGGAAATACAGTAAATTCAAATTCTGTAAGCTCTTCTCATTGGTTGCAGAAACCATCCAATCAGAAGTAGGAGCGACAGTGACCCATAAAACCTATGGAGAATATTGACCAATCATAATCAAAGCGGGCAGTTCAAAATACAGTAAAGAATGCAGAAAAGAGCTATTGGTTTGAGCTAGCATGGCCTTGGCAATTCCTGCCAATCAGAATAGGGCGACAGTGACCCATTAAAACCTATGGAGAATATTGACCAATAAAATTCAAAGCAGAACAGTTTCAAAATACAGTAAAAAGTCAGAAAAAGAGCTGATTGGTTGAGCTAGCCGGGGGCTTGGCTATCCCGGCCAATTCAAGAGCTGCTAGCGCTACTTGTCCCATTGTAGTCTATGGAGGAGAATGGTGGCAATGAAATCTCGCTCTCACGCGCCGTGCGGCATGGAGGTATGATTTAAAAAATCATTTTTATTAGGTGTAAAATATTACCTGAAAAAGAGCTGAAATCTTCTAAAAACATACATCACTCAAATCACTAACAACGCGTTTGTTGCCGTCAACGGCGCTACATCAGGAATTGGGATATAGAGAATTGCCGGGAAATACAGTAATTCAAATTGTTTAAGCTCTTCTCATTGGTCTCCCCCTTCACATAGACAGATTCATCTTCCATCCGAAAACCAGTCAGAAGCATGAACATCTTCTGTTTTTCGGACCGCCGTACATAAATAAAATCACTTTCCAAAAATCAAGAACGGCGCAATATCGGGAATTTGGATATTGAAAATTGCCGGGAAATACGAATAATTTCAAATTCTGTAACTCTTTTCATAGGTTTGTCAGAAACCATCCAATCAGAATAGGAGCGACAGTGACCCATTATAAGCTATTGAGAAGTAGGACCAATCAAATGAAAAGGCGGACAGTTCAAAATACAGTAAAAAAGGCAGAAAAGAGCGTTTAGTTTGAGCTCCATGCGGCAGATATGAATCCACCAATCATATGTGTAGCGTCAATTTTGAATGAGACAGAAGGGCGCATAGAAGGGCGTCCCCGTAAAATTTATTACTGTCTATCGGAAATATCTAGTACTGTGATTGGTTGGTGGGAAGAGGGGCTCTCCCTAGCTTAGCCCAATCAGCGGTCTGAGCTACCTTTTCAAAGTAGTTCTATGGGGAAAAGAAATGCAGAGCGAGGCTCTGTTTGAGACTGGCTAAGTTAAAAGAGGCGAGCGTTATATTGGACCAATGGGAGAGCAAAGCGACGCTTTTATGGTTTTTCTAATGTCAATCTGGTAATGAAAAACTGTACGTGCCCGAAATAAAATGATACGAAGTTGTACCGATTGTAATAAAAAAGATCATAATATGGGGGGTAACAAAAAATAAAAATATTAAATTCAATAAATCCATTTTTTATTTCTTTATTTATCGTTAGCAATGATCTAATATATTGGACTAACGAGTTTCCAAGCTGTAATTTCTTTTCCAAAAATACCAGTACCAGCCACTTTCCATAAATATGTAAAGAGAAAGTGGGCCAGTCCTGTAGCTTATCGTTTGTGAGTTTCCCAAGGTGCACGCAGCACGGACGTCTGGAGCGTAACTATGCAGGGCCAGTACATGTCCTTTACGTCCCACTGGGTAATGAGCATCCTGCCCAGTCACACCAACAACTAGTCAATATCACCAAGATTCAGGATAAAAAACGCAATGGATTTTGCAAAGAGTTTTACTATGTGAACTCTACATATGTTTGGAACATCAACACCGGTTTTCATCGGGAGTTAACAAAAGTTATTTTTAAACAAGACCCCAATACCGTCAACAGAGATTACCCCGACCCAAATCAAAATCCCTTGGAGCAAACCCTTCTGATCTCCGCGCGGGTAATGGGGCAAACCAGGGAAAAGCGCTCGGTGTGGAAAATGCTTTTCGCAGAGCCGCACCCTCCTCAGGGATCCTCCGATCTCTCAAGGGACTACACTCGCACTCTCAGTTACCAGAATGGTAGCTTGCGCCCCTGCGCGACGTTTCGGGACCTCCCCTTTTGTCAAGCTCGCCTCAATGGGTACGGCGAGACTAAATACCATCTCTCGCCGCATTAACCCTTATTTTCTAGTTGTTATTAGATTACGTTTACCAGTATGTATTGTATGTGTTCTAACGGGATAAACAAAAACTATATGCAAAAATTCCAAATTGCAACAATCCTGAAAAAGGGGTTAGACAAGCAAATACTTCATTAAAAAAAGGCCCATCTACATTCTTCTTTTAATCCATTGGACTAACCCTTCTAGCCTATTGATCCAATATACCTCCTCAAGCAAGCTTTTTTTAATATTATATTTTCATTAGGCTCATGTGTTCAATAATAAGCCATCTGAGATCATTTACATTAGATTACTCAAAAAAGTGCTTGGGCGATCGTTGTCTCCCCAAAAATTTTTTTTTTTGTTATGGTTTGGATCGTTTTGCATGCCTTGTGAAATTTTTATTGGAAAACGAATATTGACTTGGTTCTTTAATTCTTATTGGGCTTGCCTGAGTCTGCCCCCACAAAAAATTTTACCAAAAGGGGGCATTTCAATATATATACTACATATTTTGTATTGCAAGTGTGATACCCTAATACAGGGGATACCCTTTGGTAGGATAAAAACATTGTACCCTTTAAAAGCAAACAATTTTGGCAATTGAGGGAAGAAATGGCCCCCCTTCTTAGAAAAACACCGCGCCCTGTTCGGTAACTCTTAAAAACAAAGTCTACTAAATTTCTGATTGTCTGGCCTTAAAGTATTAAATAAAGTTTTTTTTAAAACACTTTCCAAAAGTGGGATCACTTGTAAAATACCCAACTTTGTTAATATGTTCCTAAATTAATTTTGGGAATCATCAAAACTGATAGAAACATTTTCTGTTGTTGTTTTTTATTTTCAGATTTTCCCCATCTACTTCCCCCCTATTTTCTTAGAAACTTCATTGGCTATTTTTAAACTCCCCTTTTGGGGTACCCCCTACAAAAATTCTCTATCATTTTTCTCTTTTTTTTATGTATTCACATCTGTGCTACAGATTGGGCCCTTAACCTCACACTGTCCTTTTGGGGTTTCATTAGTCCCCCAAAATCGGGGCAGAAGCATCATGATTTAAAAGTTTTTCATAATTTCTTTCCTGAAGGTACCTAATTTTTCCCTTTTCTTTAGACTGTTTTCTAAAAAATTTATGTTTACTTTTCACTATTGGGTAAATTCAATAAAGGAGGGGTCCCTTAATGGAAGACAAAAACAAATTTGTTGTTCCATACTCCCTTGCCACACAACAAAAAAAACATCCACGTATCTTTACCAATGACAATGCACTGAGCATAGGGCCGTGGGGAATATTTCTTTCTACATGTTCAAAATATAGTTTTTCAAACACGGGGGGATGGAGCCCCATCGAATCCCCGCTTCGATATAAAACCGGCCAAAAACCCAAAATAATTTATACAAACAAAATTTTTAAACAACTCCCCTCAAAAATTCTATCACCTATTTTTAAAAATTTTTTTTGTGGCAAGGGGTTTTGGAACAACTAACTCTTTATCTTTTCCCTTAAGGGGGTCCATCCTTTATTAGAATTTTACCCAACAGAGAAACAAAAAAAAAATTTTTTTTTAACTTTAAATCTCCAAAAAAAATGGGAAAATTAAAGCTACCCTATAAAAAAAGAAATTGAAGAAAAACATAACTCAGATAGCTTCCATCTCCAGGGACTAATGCAATCCCAAAAGGGGACTAGAGTTTAAGGCGCTCTGTACACAAAGTGAATACCATAAAAATAAAGACAAATGATAGAAATTTTTTTGATAGGGGTATCCCCGAAGGAGCTTTTTTAAAAAAGCCAATGAAATTCTAAAAAACAGAGAGGAAGCTACGAGACAAACTAAAAATAAACAACAACAGACAAGTTTCTACATTTTTTTTATGATCATGCAAAATTAATTAGGAACACTATTAACAAAGCTTGGAGTATATTACAAAGTGATCCCACATATGGAAGATGCTTTAAAGATAAACCTTTATTTACATACCGTAAAGGCCAGACAATCAGAAATTTAGTAGTACATTCTGATTTAAGAGTTACCAGAACACGACAGGGAGTGTTATCTACTAAGAAGAGGGGCACATTTCCTTGCCTCAATTGCCAGAATTGTTCTGCTATCATAAGAGGAGACACAATGTATCATCCTACCAAAG
The DNA here is from genome assembly GCA_025379985.1 of Phyllomedusa bahiana. NCBI lineage: Eukaryota > Metazoa > Chordata > Amphibia > Anura > Hylidae > Phyllomedusa > Phyllomedusa bahiana. Next base: position 16,583 of record JAODAL010003801.1, on the reverse strand, counting down.
GATATCCCATACGTATTAGAGGCTATTACACGTGCAATACAACTAATGTAGTATACATATTGAAATGCCCTTGTGGCAAAATTTATGTAGGACAGACCTCCAGACAAGCACGAATAAGAATTAACGAACACAAGTCACATATTCGTTTGTACCATACTAAAATTGCACAAGGCATACAAACAGATCCAACCATAACAAAAAAACAATATGGCGAGACAACGATCGCCAAGCATTTTTTTGACTGTAATCATAATGTAAGTGATCTCAGATGGCTTATTATTGAACACATTGAGCCTAGTGAAAATATTAATATTAAAAAACGTTTGCTTCAGAGAGAGGTATATTGGATCAATAGGCTAGAAGCGCTTAGTCCAATAGGACTAAATGAAGAATGTAGATGGAGCGCTTTTTTACAATGAAGTATTTTCTATGTCTAACCTTTCCACAGGATTAGTTGCAATAGGACATATAGCATACCAGTTATTGTTTATCACAGTTAAGAACACATAACAATATATACTAGGCAAACGCTAATCTAATAACAACTAGACACATAAGGGTTAATGCGAGCGAGACGATAGGTATTTAGTCTCGTCCGTACCTATTGCAGGCGAGCTTGACAAAGGGGGAGGTCCCCGAAACGTCGCGCAGGCGCAGAGCCTACCATTCCTGGTAACTGAGAGTGCGAGTGTAGTCCCTTGAGAGATCGGAGGATCCATAAGGAGGACTAGTGGCTCTGTTGAAAAGCATTTTCCACACCGAGCAGCATACCGTGAGTTTGCCATATTACCCGCCCGCAGGAGATCAGAAGTGTTTCGCTCCAAGGGATTGTGATTAGGGTCGGCTATATCTCTGTTGTACGGTATTGGGCTCTCTGTTATAAGAATAACTTTTGCTTAACTACCACGATGTGAAAACCGTGTTGATGTTCTAAATATATGTAGAGTTCACATAGTAAAACTCTTTGCAAAATCCATATGCGTTTTTTTATCCTGAATCTTGGTAATATTGACACATTGCGGGCTGGACATCCCGCTCAGGATAATAGTGTCTAATATAGACGTTACTAGAAAGCTGGTCCAATATATTTACACCAACAACTTGGACAGGAGACGCCGCTTTCTCCTGCACGTTGTCAAACTGCTGCTGTTGCGCCAATATCCGCCTCCTCCTCCTCCACCACCACCACCATCTCAGCCTCCACAAGTTCTGCTCCATCATACCACATGTGTAGGGCACAGCGGTGTCACGCAGTTCTACACGTGGCTTGCCTCGGCAAACGAAGTCACACAGGGGAGGAACTGCTCCGCGTCATGCAGCAACAAATCGATGTGTGGCATTCTCCGCGCCAACTGCAAATTGGAACCATGGTGACGGACAATGGGAGGAACATGGTGTCCGCGATGCACCGAGGAGGGATGGTCCATGCGCCCTGCATGGCGCACGTGTTCAATCTGGTTGTGAAAAGGTTCCTGAAGTCTTCCACAGATCTTCAGAAGATTCTGAAAATGGCCAGGAAACTGTGCATGCACTTTATCCATTCCTACAAAGCCAGGAACACCCTCCTCGAGTTGCAGCGGCAGAACGGCCTCCCCCAACACACTCTGATATGCGATGTTTCCACCCATTGGAATTCCAGCCTGCACATGTTGGACCGACTGTATGAACAGAGAAAGGCCATTAACGATTTTTTGATGATCCAGGCGGACAGGAGTACTCCCCTGTGTAACTTTGATGTCAGCCAGTGGCAGCTCATGCGTGACACCTGTCGTTTGTTGAGGCCATTCGAGGAGGCCACGTTATTTGTCAGTCGCCAGGACTACGGGATGAATAACGTCATTCCACTGCTTCATGTCCTGGAACAGATGCTGAAAAATCTGTCTGGGCAGGGGACTACATCTCGCGGCCACATGAGTCCGGTGGGGACTGAAATGGAGGAGGAGGAGGAGGAGGAGGAGGACATTGGAGCAGAAGCATTGTCTGGTGAAATGAGTGGATTTTCTACCCAGGTGACAAGAGAGGAGGAGCAGGAGCAGCTGGAGGAGGTAGATGGAGATGAGGAAGACGAGGCAGATGACCCGCAAGCACCGTGGCAGTATACAGTGGAGATGGAGGCAGGGAGCCCCTCGGAGTCACTTGTGCAGATGGCCTGCAGCATGCTGATTTGCCTGGCTAGTGACAGCCGAATAGTCTCCATCCGGCAGAGGGATGACTTCTGGCTCTCCACCCTATTGGACCCTCGCTACCGGTCCAAAATGGGAGCCTTTTTCCCAGCTGCTGAGAGGGAGGACAAACTCAAATACTATAGGGAAATCCTCCATAGTCAGTTGGCCGCTGCCTATGTGCGGCATCGTCCCTCCTCTGACAGGTCTGACCGGGGGGGTTCTTCAGCGCTCACGTACTACTGCCGTGGCTGCTGGGGGAAGGTGGGGGGTAGGAGCAGTACCAGCTCCATCAGCAGCAACCTAAGTCTGGAGTCACTGATGAGCAGCTTCCTTCACCCGCCTAGTGAGGAGGGCAGTCGCCAGCAGCAGCAGCAGGACCTGGAGCAGTCCCTGAACCAACAGGTGGTGGCCTACTTGGACAGCACTCTGCCACCCCAGTTAGAAGATTTGCTGGACTACTGGGCAGCCAAACTGGATGTGTGGCCGCAACTTGCCGAGTTTGCAGTGGAGAAGCTGTCCTGCCCGGCCAGTAGTGTGGCATCAGAGTGGGTGTTCAGTGCGGCGGGGGCCATCGTTACCCCAAGGAGAACCCGCTTGTCCACGGGAAATGTGGAACGACTGACCTTTGTCAAGATGAATCAGGCGTGGATCGGCCAGGATTTCCACACACCAATGCCTTAGGCATCAGTCTGGGTTCAAACTACCTGCCTCAGCCACTATTCTGATGCCGCCACCCGCCTGATGCCACACATCTGCTGCCAGTTTCTCCATCTGCCTACCACCATCTTTAACAGGGACTGGTATTGTCACCCACCTCAACAATCTGTCATTGTGCCACTCTATGACCTCATGCTGCTGCTGCTGTTGCTGGTGCCATGACATCCACACTGTGTCATTGTGCCACTCTCTGACCTCATGCTGCTGCTGCTGTTTTTGCTGCTGCGATCACCTACACACTGTGTCATTGTGCCACTGCCTGACCTCATGCTGCTGCTGTCGTGACCTCCACACTGTGTCATTGTGCCACTCTGTGGCCTACTACTGTTTTGCCACCTCCAGAATGTCATTGTGCCACTGTCTGACTTCATGCTACTGCTGCTGCCGTAACCTCCACACTGTGTCATTGTGCCACTCTGTGGCCTACTCCTGTTTTAGCCACCTCCAGAATGTCATTGTGCCACTGCCTGACCTCATGCTGCTGCTACCGTGACCTCCACTCTCTGTCATTGTGCCACTCTGGGGCCTTCTCCTGTTTTTGCCACCCCAGAATATCATTGCCACTGCCTAAAACTCATGTTTGCTGGTGCCGTGCCCTCCACACTGTGTCATTGTGCCACTCTGTGGCCTACTCCTGTTTAGCCACCCCAGAATGTCAGTGTGACACTGCCTGACCTCATGCTGCTGCTGTGGCTGCTGTCGTTGACCTCCACTCTCTGTCATTGTGCCACTCTGTGGCCTACTCCTGTTTTAGCCACCTCCAGAAATGTCTTTGTGCCACGTCGCCCCTCATGCTGCTGCTGTGGCTGCTGCCGTAACCTCCATACTGTGTCATTGTGCCACTCTGTGGCCTATTACTGTTTTCCACCACCAAATGTCATTGTGCCACTCTCTGACCTCATGCTGCTGTGGCTGCCGCTGTCACCTCCACACTCTGTCACTAATCTGCCACCATGAGTTTCTCAGCTTGTTTTTTTTCCCCAGCTTTCGCTGGCATGACTTTATCAGGCTACATTCCCGCTTCTTTTTTTTTTGGTCAGTTTTCCCTCTTAAGTGCCTAGGGAATTTTATAGTGAAGCGATTCAAAAGGGGCGGCGGCAGTCATGTGCGTGTCATACAAAAAACACAACATTGTATGAAGACCAAACCAAGCTCCCTCTGCATATTTAAGCATGGCACAACGTTCTACAGTATCCTGCAGGCTCTGTGCAGCCTGGAAATAGCCATTTTTTAACACGATTCGTGCCAAAGTAATTCGGGACGAAGTAATTTTTGTCAGAAAATTCGGCGAAGTGACCGTACCGAATTTTTGAGAAATTCGCCCATCTCTAGTTATAATGGGTCACTGTCGCTCCTATTCTGATTGGTTGGTTCCTGCTGACCAATGAGAAGAGCTTACAGAATTTGAATTACTGTATTTCCCGGCAATTCTCTATATCCCAATTCCTGATGTAGCGCCGGTGACGGCGACAAACGCATTGTTAGTGATTTTATTGATTTATGTTTATAAAAGGGTTCAGCTTTTTTTTCAGGTAATATTTTACCCCTAATAAAAATGATTTTTTTAATCATACTGCATGCCGCACGGCGCTGAGAGCTGAGATTTCATTGCCCCGAGCTGTCCATAGACTATAATGGGACAAGTAGCTCGCGCTTTGATTGGCCGGGATAGGCAAGCCCCCGCTAGCTCAACCAATCCCCTCTTTTCTGTTTTTTTACTGTATTTTGAACTGGCCCGCCTTTTATTTTGATTGGTCAATAGTTATCCATAGGTTATAATGGCTCCCTGTCGCTCCTATTCTGATTGGCCAGGATAGCCAAGCCCCCGCTAGCTCAACCAATCAGCTCTTTTCTGCATTTTTACTGTATTTTGAACTGTCCCGCCTTTGAATTTGATTGGTCAATACTTCTCCATAGGTTTTATTGGGTCACTGTCGCTCCTATTCTCATTGGCTGGTTTCTGCCGATACAGAATTTGAATTACTGTATTTCCCGGCAATTTCCAAGATCCTTATTCCTCATGTTGCGCCGTTCTAGATTTTTGGAAAGGGATTTTTTAATTTAATTTATTTTTTTTAAGGTTTCAGCTCTTTTTCTGATAATGTTTTACACCTAATAAAGGCGATTTTTTTTATTCATACTCCATGCCACACGGCGCTGAGAGCCGAGATTTCTCTTGCGATCTTCTATATGTTTCCTCTCATGTTACATTCTTGCTCCACTTCGCCTCCTCTGGCTCGTTTAGACCAGAATCAACCAGGTCTGCCTGTCGGAGCTGGCGAGCGCTGCAATGCACCGCAATTTGCCGAACCGTGATTGTACATGCCTCGGAGTTTTCAAGCACGCCGCGTCCCGCCCCGGAACGCCCACACCGCACCCATTACACGCCCCTTCATGTTAGGCGCATCCGAAAGTGGCGAACGCTGCGCCTAACATCGCATCCCTGCGTCCGACAGGGGATTCGAGCTGGTGAGGCGCAGGATACACCAGAAAACAGGCGAAAAACCCGTTCATACATGTTGCCCTATTTTGGGGGTGATATGAGGTCATGGTGTGGTGGTATTATTCAGTCACTATGTGGTGGTGATATATGGTCATAGTGTGGATGTATTAATTAGTCACTATGTGGTGGTGAAATGTGGTCATGGTGTGGTGGTATTCATCTTGGTAGGATTATTGGTAATATTAGTCTTGGAATTCTGGTTTTGTGTATCAGTGTTATTTGGTAATTGTATGACTATAATATAGTAGATTTATACATAAAACTTTGTGTTGTAGCTTTTTATATATTCAGGCACTGGTTAATGGTGATGAAATTTGTCACAGCATAGCACAACATGTTAATGGTAGGGAGGAGAAATTTCTTCACTCAGCCCTGAGTGCAATTTAGCCTAGGAATGGCCCTGCCAATGGTTTTCTTGGTGATTGTGGTCCCCCCGTGTAATTTTAGGCTGATCTCTCACCTTCCTCATGACTAAGGATTCCCCATGAGGTGAGATTTTGCGCGGCACTCCAGATCGATGTCGATTGACAGTTATTTTGCATTTCTTCCATTTTCTTACTATTGCACCAACAGTTGTCTCCTTCCCACCCAACGTCTTTCTTATGGTTTGTAGCCTATTCCAGCTTTAAAAAAATTAAAAGTTCAAATCACTCCCCTTTCGCCATTTTACAAATAAAAAAAAGGTTACACATATTTGGTATCGCCACGTCAGAAAAAGTCTGATCTATTAAAGTATAATATCATTTATTCCGTTTGCTGAAAACCGTAAAGGAAAAAAAAAATCTCCTTTAAAAAGTGGAATAAAATTGATCAAAAAGGTTACATGTATTCCAAACTGGTACCAATAAGAAGTAAACTTCAGCCCACAAAAAATGCACCCTCGCTTAAGTCCGTAGGTGTTAGTACAAAAGAGTTATTGGTTGTCGAACATATAATATTATGATTGCAGAACAATGTTCAAAAGATCATGGTCAAGTACCCTGGGTGGATTAAAAGTACAAATAAAAGAATTTTTTTTTTTTTTTAATAATCTAAGAAAAAAAAAATAGATTCAAAACACCCTTTTTGAGATTTTACAAATAACAAACAGGCAATCCTCAGGTTAAGAATAGGTTAGGGACTGCAGGTTTGCTCTTAAGTTGAATTTGTATTTTGGAACAGGTACATTTTTTAACTGTAACTCCAGCAATAATTTTTTGTTTGTTTTAGATGCAGGGAAGAGATCACATGCCTTTTACATTTGTTTTGCTGTCTATGCCCCTGTTTCAAAGATTTCTCCTCACCTTCTGTCTCTCATTAGCTGCTGTGGCCTGCTGGCACTTGTAGTTCGGAACATGGATCTACAAGTTCCAGCATGCCACTGCAGCATATGTTAAACACATGTACTAATCAGCACCGATGCAATTTGTAGATGTCTGGTGTGGAATGTTGGCACTTCTAGTTCCACAACTACAAATGTCAACCTGCCCCACACATACTAATTGGGTGCTGATACTGTACAGTACTGTATTTTACAGGGAGCAGCAAGAACAGACCTGCTGCATTGGTGACAACAGCATAAGACAAGAGCGGTGTCAGGGAAAGCTCTTGTGCCGGCCTGAAGACAGAGGTTCCAAGTGTAAGGCGGGAGGCTGGGAGTAAGGTAAAAAAAAGCTGATGTGCTGATTGGAAGACGTAGTGGAAAAGGAAGGCTTGCATCGTTCCGACACTGTTATGAGTCATGACTCAGGCTGTAACATAAGCTCACTGAGCCACACCCCATAAATCTCTGTTTGTAACTAGGAAACAGATGTAAGTTGGAACGTTGGAACTCAGAGACTGCCTGTAATAAAAAAAAAAATGATACTGCTGCATCCATAAAAGTCAGTTCTATTACAATATAACATTATGTATACTATATGGTGAACAATGAAAAAAGATCCCGCTATGCAAATTTTTTTTTTCCTCTGGTCACTTTGGGTCCCAAAAAATTGGTATTAAAAGTAATCAAAAAGTCACATTTATCTCAAGATTGAATTTTTTTTGTCCTCTGGTCACTTTTTGTCTCCAAAAATTGGGATAAAAAGTCATCAAAAAGTCACATTTACCCCCAATTTTTCCAATATAAACTATACTTCTGTCTGTGAAAAACAAGCTCTGACTCAGGTCCAGAGATATAAAAATAAAAAATGTATTTGTCACAGAAAATGGCGCTGCAATGCAAATTTCAAAAGTATAAATTGCTGCAGCAGGAAAGTGGTTAAGGTTTGCTTAATCCAACATACTTTCGGTATTTTTAGAATGTTTTTAGTTCCATTGTATTCATCAGAATAAAGAAAATGGATACAACATTTTGCCATAACTAACCAATAGAGTTGATCGATTAATCGAGATTTGCAAAAAACGAGATCGAGACGATTTTGATTTTTTTCATGAAAATCTTTTCGATTTTCGATTTGATCGTCGATTCCCATTAAAGTCAATGCAAGGTGAAAATGGCGCAAACCCTGTCCCGATCTCGATTAATCGATCAACTCTACTAAGCAACACTAGCATTTCTGTTGTTGTATATGTTATTGACTTATATATTCAGCTAAATATATAGGGAAAAAATACGCTGCCAAAAGTCACAAAGAATACCACGAAGAAAACCCGAGTGTGGCATCACCAGCAGCAGAAGTGTACCCCTTCTTACCCCTCTTCCAATAAATGCGGAATTGACCTTTTACCACCTCTTTTCTATTGTAAGCTGCATTGTTCCCTTCTCACTGCTTCCCCACTGACCACAGAATTGTCCCTCTTACCATCTCTTTTCCCAATGGCAACTACATTTTCTCTTCTTTAACCCACCACCTGCTCCACATTGGTCACAACATCAGGATTCACTCCATTCATCCCCAATCCCTTTCCACTTGTTCCCAACTGGCATTTGACTCCAACCATCCTGGTAGCAACCTCACTCACACCTCCCCCAGACTGGAAAGTGTATGGGTAATACTGGAGATAGAGGAAGAGATTTCCAGGCTCCTCTCTTAGCTCATCTGCAGTTGGTTTGTAGTCTTAGGACACCCAGTGAGTGGCTCCCTGAGCAGGAGGATGCTAATGAAGATCCTTTACCACTTTTAGCCAAAAAGAGGGCCACCATAAGTAATTTTATGACCTCACAATGCCGAAACATTTGGGCTCCTACCCATGAAAAAGTCTTATCTTGTACCTTATCCTTGTTAAAATTAGAGCATCCTGTTTCTTCTTAAAATGCTATTATTGTTGAGTGATGCCCACCTATTTTATATACAGTTGAAACCAGAAGTCTACATACACTATATAAAAAGACACACATGCATGTTTTTCTCACTATCTGACATAAAATCAGAATAAACCTTACCCGTTTTAGGTCAATTAGGAACCACAATTAATTTATATTTGCCAAATGCCAGGATAATGAGAGAGAAGGAAATTTTCGGCATTCTTATTACTTTCTGCAAAGTCAAAAGTTTACATACAATAGGATTACTATGCCTTTGAACAATTTGGGACAGCCCATATGATGAAGTTATGTTTTTTGAAGCTTCTGATAGGTTTATTGGCAACATCTACAATACAGTACAATACAAGTACAATACAATACTTGTTTCACTGTGGATAATGACACAATCTTACCAGCTTCCGCCAGCATCTTCACAAGGTCTTTTGCTTTTGTTCTTGGGTTGATATGCACATGTTGGACCAACGTATGTTCATCTCTGAGACACAGAACCCATCTCCTTCTTGAGCGGTATGATGATTGGACATTCCCATCTTGTTTGTACTTATGTATAATAGTTTGTACAGATGAACAAGGCACCTTCAGGTATATGGAAATTTCACCCAAGGATGAATCAGGCTTGTGCAAGTCCACAATTCTCTTCCTGATATCCTGGCTGATTTATTTAGACTTTCCCATGATGTTACACACAGTAGCAGTCTGTTTCTGGTGTGCTTTAAAATACATCCACAGGTGTGTCTCTAATTAACTCAGATGTTGCCAATAAACCTATCAGAAGCTTCCAAAGACATGACATCTATGGGCTGTACAAATTGCTGAAAGACATAGTAATCCTAGTATATGTAAAATTTTGATTTTGCAGAAAGTAATAAAATGCCTTAAAAATTCTCTCTCTCATTATTCTGGCATTTGGCAAATATAAATAATTTTGGTAATCCTGATTGACCTAAAACGGGTGAGGTTTATTCTGATTTCATGTCAGATAGTGAAAAAAACATCCATATGTGTCTTTTTATATAATGTACATAATGTACATAAACTTCTGGTTTCAACTGTATATTGGTTTTAACTCAACTACAGATATAGCAAAACTAATGCTTTTCAATGGTCTTTGTGTACAGATAAGAGCAGATAACATGCGAAGCCATGATATCACCATCAAGCTGAACTCTACTACATCCGTGAATTGAACTGTTTACCCTAAACTGAGGGGTCCAGAGTACAACCTCTACACTAGTCTGTTTCATGACTTTCACCATGTTTTATGTCTGAGGGGAAAGTTAGTAATACATTTACAGAAGGTAACAAATTTACCATCTCCCAATGATGACAGGCACATTAACTGTTCATTTCTATTGGAAAATAGCAAAAAGAATTGTCAATAGTTGCGTATTACAATGAAATGAAAAAAAATAAAAAAATAAAGAAACAAGTAGTTAAATTTATAAAAAGTAAATATAATTGTGCCCAATATATTTCAGAATAATTTTTTTTAACATAAATGAACCACATGTAGTTAAAAATGCTTTTAATTGGCGTTACCCTAGTGTCAAGGTAATAACTGAGTTTAGGCTTATGTTTTCTCATACACAACTTATGGCAACTATCAATGTCCTAGAGTTACCTTTAAAAGTAAACCAAATGCAAATTTTACCCTAGCTGGCACTGTACATGTGGGGCTGCGAGTATGCTTTTCATTAGGAAAGATAAACATTTCCTGTTGGAGACTTCCTTCAACAATGATGTTTGCTTATAGCTGGCAAAGATCATGAAAAATAATGTTCAAATTTCTATGGGTGGAAAATAAGAAATCCTTTCAAATAGAATTGACTAACATTTTATTTTGAGTGATGAAACAGCAACCTACAGATGATAATAGTAATATCTGAATAATCGCTCTCTTTAGCAGCTAACTACAGTGGTTCATCAAGATCCCATTTTAGGTCCTGAAAAACCCAATCTTATATTCAGGAGAGCTCCCAATCTAAAAGGCATGTTAGCTCCTAGTTTGGTTAAAAATCCAAATGTAAACATTGAACATCCTATTTTAGAAAATGGTAGTTTTAAATGTAATTCCTTAGGATGTTTGTGTTGCAAAAGCATCATTGAAACTAGAAACTTTACATCCAATAAAACAGAAGAATCCTTTAGTATTAAAAATCATCTTGACTGTAAAAGCCATTTTGTCATTTATATGGTACACTGTATATGTGGGATTCAATATGTCGGCCGAACGATATGCCCACTCCATGTAAGATTAAATGGACATAGGGCCAGTACAAAGAAAGGTGATATAAGAAAGAGCGTAGCCCGACATGGAAAAGAAAAACATCAACAGTGTGTGGACCTATAATTAACTTCCACTAAATTAAACCCGTATGAGTGTTGTGCCTCCCAATTGCACAACTATCTAAGGTGAGCATACCTGGTTATTTGCTTTTTCAACTCATTAAGGAACCAACAGACTTCACTATTGTGCGCCTGTTTTTGTCTCTATTTTCTTTATATAAGATATAACATTAGTTAGTTCCAGGATGACCATTGTATGTTGTACTGCAGAAAACTGGTAAGTGACTCTGGGCTACCAAAACTGTCAACCTCTACACAGTCAGATGAAGATGAACCCTTTAGTGACAGAAACTTATTTTATAAATGTTGTGAATTGGCTACGTAGCGGAACTACTCTCAGGGGTATTTCCTGCTAATTGAAGCTAACACCCACCAGTAACAGCAGGGAACGAAGCCAGTAAACGAGATAGCGCGCTGTCAATTGTTTAACATGGTGGCTGTAAGCCTTGTGAAGGCTTAGATTATTGCCATGTTTCCCGTTTTACCACTACTTTCTCCAGGCAGGAAGTGGTAACACCTTTGTTCACCCTTCTGCATTGGCTATATAATGCAGAAAGGTGTACAAACGATTGCACCCCCTAGTGGTCAAGTAACCTAGGGGGACTCAGAGTACAAGTTAAAATAAAAAAGTTTAAAAGCGTAAAAATAATAAAAAATATAAAAAGTTCAAATCACCCCCTTTTTGCCATTTTACAAATCAAAAAAAATAATAAAAAAGTTGCATATAGTTGGTATCTTCATGTACGTAAAAGTCCGATATATAAAAATCTAACCTCATTTATCCCTTACTTTGAACATGGTAGAAGAAAAAACTCATTTCATATCCCCTAAAAATTTGAACAACAGTGATAAACAAAAGTAATTTCGATTCTAAAATGGTGCAAGTAAAAGTACATTTATAGCTGTAAAAAATGCCCCCTCACTCATGTCCATAGATGGAAGTACAAAAAAATTACTGGTCACAGAAAATTGGGCTGCGGCAACAATTAAAAAAATAGAAATTTGGGGGATTTTTTTTATGGTACTGCAACATAACAAAAACCCTACATACAAGTGGTACCTTGGTATAAGTCCTTATGGGTATGTTGACACGAAATTTTTTGAAGTGTAAATTTATGCTTAAAGGGGTTGTCTCGCTACAATGATTGGGTTTTAATTTAAAGATCTTTAAAAAACAAGCAGCTTTGCAATATATGTTTTTTATTACAAATGTCCTATGATTTTGAGCTAGCCCTGTTAGTATTACTACATCAGCTTCTCAAATCTCTATAGTAGCCTACCTGTTGATCCTTATCTTACTGGCTGTCAGGTCTGAATGACTCATCACCTTTGAAGACAGGTCGGAGCAGAGAGCCCCTCCTGCACAGAATGCTTCTGTAGTGGAGGGGGGAGGGGGAGGAGGACTCTGGCGTCTGTGTCCCTGCTGCTTGGATTAACCCTGTGTGTGCCTGCTTCCTCCTGCTCTCTACACAGATAGATGTGACAGCAGTGACCCTGTCTGTTTACTATAATCATGATATGTCTTGGAACTGTGACTATACTAATATTATACAGATCAGGGGGCATGTGAATACTTTTATGTTCTCCTGTATTAGTGAGACATCCTGAGTATAGTAACACTGCCCTTGTTGTTGCTGGAGATTGTGGAGACTTGTAAGCTAAGCAGGGGATATAGGAACACATGCATCCCCTCTGCTCTATTAGCACACAGCTTCAAATTCCTCTCAACACCCCTAGATCAGCCCTCTCCTGCCACAGACCTGGGCAGGCACAAAAGGGTGAACTCTGGAAGAAAAACCCCCTCCCCCCCCCCCCCCCCTGTATAAAAGTTACTTTGTGCCTGTGGCTGGATGGGGGGGGGGGAGAGGGGAAAGCAGAAAAGAACGACAAGCTAGACCGCCCCCAGTTCAACTTACCGGGGACCTGACAGGTGAAAGCCTAATGGACAATCCTTTAAATCAGCTTCCAAATCAGCGTCAAAAAACCACTTGATTAAAAGCGTTTTTTGAATAATCCTATCCCCTGGGAAAAAATTTTACGCGTCAAAAAACCCTCAAAAAATTGACATGCACTTTTTTTTATGGCCGTGATTCTTTCCAAAAAACGACTGCAATTACCTTGTGAAATACGCCCCATGTGAAAGACAAAAGCATATTTTGCATTATATTCAAGGGGGGAAGTTTTGAATTTGTCTGAGGATGATAAGGGCCTTTTCCCAGAGCTTTAAAACGCGTTAAAGAGCGGCCCTAGAAAATGCGGGGGAAGATATTTATACCGGACTTACACAAAGCGGACTTATACCAAACAAACTCTTCCCAAAAGAAAAAAAAGCGAAAAATTAATCCCTTTCTTAAAAGGAATGGGATTTTTTTTTAAAAACACTGCTTAAAACAAAAATACGATGCAGTGAGTGAAATAATTGCTGTACATATATGAAAACTTACCAAATTTATGTACCCTTTTCTATTCTTTTCCTCTGGGTCCCTAATGGGACTTGGTTTGGGGGAACTGTCCAAAAAATTTTTTAGTTCTCCCTTCTCACAAATTTTTTTGGAAATGGATATTTTTTTGGTCTTTCCAGACAATGATAATATGGCTTATTTCAGCTTTTTTTTGGGGATGGATTCCCCTGAAAAAGTTTTTGACATCAATTCATTAAAAAGGTTTTCCCTTGACTAATAAGTAGAGGGTTCCTCAACCTCCTTTCATCGGTCCAGGCCACACCCCCTCGAGTTTATTCCAAACAAATAGAACCCAAAAACAAAATTTTTTAAATTTAAAACAGGAGGACATTTTCTAAAGCGGATTTAACCCCAAGGAACCCTGTGTTTGGTATTGCCAGAATACTTAAACCGTGGAATAGAGATCAACATCTTTTACTGAAAGAAAACTCTCGCAAACATGGTGCAAGTTCCCCCAACTTCTTTAGTTGGCACTTTATCCCCAAAAATTTTTCTGCTTTTGCATGAAAAAACCGAGCCATTTTGCAAAACCATACCCCTTTTTTTTGGAAAAGGAAAAGTGTCAAAAAAAACTGTCTAAAACACATAGAAATGGGGTTTTGAAAAAGCAGAACATGCTTTTTTTTGGCCCAAATTTGAGTGGAATTTGGCAAATTCCATACGAATGTGCCCCACTGTAGAGTTCTAAATAAAATTTGAAAAAAGAATTGTCCATCAATTCAACAATGTGTGAAAAATAATGGGAAGGTGTAAATGGGGGAATTTTTTAAGCTTTGTATCGCTTACTAATGAAGATTGGAACCCATAAGGCAGGAAAACCGATCTGCCCAAAAGGGGAAATTTTTAAACTTATGCCCCCAAAAATTTTCCCATCAGACTGGATCTAGACATTTACAGGGGCTCATAATATTAATATTTTTAGTAAGTAATAATTAAAATTAAGCTTTTGAAACCCAAACTGTTCCCTGCGCGACCAGCTTCTTAAGTGGCTATTCCCCCAGATTTTACAGTTCTCATGGTGAATAAAACTTTTCTCCTCTGGAGATTGAATCATTTTTTCTCCAGAAAACAGCTTTTCCCCATACTTTTTGTAAGGGCCATTTATATACAGTCTAAAAAATTTAATCAGTCCCCGGGAGCCATCTTTTCTCAAGAAAAATAATTCAAATTTTAACCTTTCTTCTAACTAAGATCTCCTTTCCCCCTTTCTATTTTTGGTCTCTTTTCACTTTCTCAGCTCCATTAATCCTTTCGTTAAACGGAACACAAGAGGAAAAACTTTCCCCTCATCGCTCTCAATGGAGCCACTTTCCTTTCAATGAAAGAGTTGTACAGGACATGAAGTACTGCACTGTACAGTAGAGAGGGTACTAGACCCGCAATCACTGCATGGTAATCATTTAAAAGGAAATGTTCATGTAATTGTCTAGATCTTAACCCCAATCCCCTGAGTGCAGATCAGCAGTGTCTGTGACATTGTTTATTGAGTATGGTCTCAAGCTGTTTCATTCAGAAGCTTCCTCCTATTCCTTGATTCAAGAGACCATATTTACTCTGCTTGTAACCATGGTAAGGTATTTCTTGTATTTTATATGGGCTAAATTTTACACTCCTTAAGGTTTGGGAGGGATCCTGGACCACCGCAGGGATGTGGAGCCACGCCAAGGGAGGAATCCAAGTAGGGCCCCGGGATTCACCAGCCCCCCGCAAAGCGGGGGGTGAACTTGGGGGCGCGGGCTTGCCCCGCGGTGGCGGCCAAGGGTAGGGGGTACAGATACATTGGCAGGTCTAGTCGGGGACAGGCAGGAAGGTCAGGGCAGGCGGCAGAGATTCGGGGCGGTAAAAAAGTAAGCGGGTGGTTCGGTACAGGTATAAGACGAGACTTTCTGGAACGCTTTTCGTAGGATGAGCACAAAATCCGGGAAGGCTGCCAGGAAGGGCCGGGGGTTAATAGGAGCAGTGCCCGGCAAAAGACCCAAATTTCCCGGGGACTCCCCCTTTTAAAATTTTACACTGCCGGGGACGCGCGCGCCCGGGGACAGAGACGGACAGGCAGGGCGGGCCAGGGAAGTGACTGGTGGCGCGGGGGCGAGGGTCACAGGGGGATCCGTGCAGTACCCCCCCCCTTTTGGCCCCCCCCTTCTTTTTAGAGTGAAGGAATTTCTGAAAACGCTGCGGGCCAGGATATTCTCCCTTTTGGGTCCCAAAACCTCTCTTGGGCTAAAAACCCTTTTCCAGTCCACGAGGGAAAAAAATGTTTCCCTCTAGTCCTTTTTATACCTAGGATTTCCTTGGTCAAAAGAATTGGAGGCATCCGCCCAGACGAAGGGGGACGTCTTCCCCGAGAAACTTTTTGACCAGAGGGTTAAATAGTGAGAATGGAATGATTGGAATTTGCATGGTAGGGAGCCAGAGTTGTGGAGACCCGGGGTTAATGTGATTAGAACCTAAAGGGTTCCCGAAAATGGGTCCCAGTTTGTAGGAAGGCATCTTAAGGGGGACATATTTGGCCGACAGCCATACCCCGTCACCCCCGGGGGGGAAAAAAAGGGGGAAGTTTTTTCTTTTTGGCTTGAGCCTTCGTGCGCTCGGAAGGGAGCCCGATGTTTGGGACGGGACCCCATGGTCTTTATTCCTGGGCAATGCCCTCCGTCGCCGGAACCCCGGATAGGGGTGCCCCAGGGAGAGGTGGGAGGGGTTTAGACCGTAAGATGTAAAGGGGGGGTCCCCGCGGACTCTGAATCTGGGATTAAAGAGAATTCCGCCCCGGCGAAGTTGGACCAGTCTCTTGGTGTGCGAACAAAGTGGGTAGGTAACACCCGAAACCCTTTGACCCTCTCCCCTCCCCTCCTTGGAGGGGGGTAGGGGGAAGAGAAGTCAAGCTTCACCTGGGAGTTGGGAAACACAGAGCCCCGCCAAAACTTGAAAACAACTGGCCCCTCGATCCGAAACTATGTGCTGAGGAGCCCTGCGACAAAACATGATAAAAAAAGCTCTGCCCGGCGAGGGGCAGACGGCAGACAGGCAGCGGAACAAAAAAGTGCCCTCTTTGGAAAAACCCATCTGTGATAAAACCCCGACAATGGTGTTGCCAGCCCAAGGAGGGAAAATCGGTTCAAAGTCCCTCTATATGGGTCCCTTTT